>NW_010729214.1:570941-627649 GCF_000365185.1 Nelumbo nucifera | reverse complement strand
TGTGAACATTTAAAACTAACATGAGTCTCTACAAATGTCCAGTTTTAGGGTTTTACACAGAATTAAACCAAACAACATGAATCAAACATGTACTTTATTTATTTCYACTAAATAACAAAAGTACATCAAAATGATTGAAGCTAAGGGCATACAAAACTGTCTAACAGATTTCCCACTACGCAAAGGGCCACGAACTGGTGAGGTATTTCAAATCACAAGTTGGTGGTGGATGTTGGCATGCCTCTGGCACTTATCACACTTTTTGACGAGTTCGAGTGCATATGCCTTCATCGTGGGCCAATAATAGCCTTGCCTTAACACTTTCTGTGCGAGGGCTCTGCCCCCCAAGTGTCCACCACACAAGTCTTCATTGGTGTCGCGAAGTACATGCTCAGCTTTTGAGGATCGCAAGTAGCGTAGGTAAGGGAGCATGAAGGATCTTCTGTATAGATGTCCATCTATGAGGACATACTTGGCTGACTAGCGCTCTATCCTCCGAACTGCATTGCGTTCCGTAGGTAAGGTCCCGTGTAGCAGATAACTCGCGAGTGGTTTGATCCAGCTCGGTTCCGCTTGTGACACGAAAGCAACCTCTTCTGCTCCCCCAAGAATGCTGAGCCGAGGTAAGTCCTCTATGTACACAGTTCGCATAGTGTTGTTGCTCGTGCTAACTATTCATGACAAGGCATCGGTCTCAGTGTTTTTAGACCTCGGAATTTGTCTGAAAAAGTAGGAGATGAAGCTGTGCAAGATCTCTCTGACTTTGGCCAAGTAAGTTGCCATAGTGGGGTCACGGGCTTTGTACTCACCAGTGACTTAGTTAACCACTAGTTATGAGTCACTGCATATGATGAAGTGCTTTGCTTTCATTTCCCTTGCTAAGGTTAACCCGGTGACTAGCGCTTCATATTCTGCCTCATTGTTCGATGCCTCAAATCCGAACCAGAGAGCATACTTCAACTTCACCTCGCTTGGGCCGTACAGTATCAGTCCTGCACCGCTTCCCTGCTGGCTGGACGATCCGTCAACGTGGAGGATTTAAGGCTCCTCATCCCAGGTCAGTTCTACTCTGACTAGGATAGCCGCACTGGTTGATGCTCCCATCGTGTAAGTGAGCTCGGTCAACTTGGGGGTCGCTGTGCTGAATGTGCACTTTGCTACAAAATCGGCCAAGACCTGAGATTTGACTGCTGGTCGAGGCTCATACCGGAAATCGTATTCGCTCAGCTTGATGGACCACTTCGTTAATCTTCCAAACACCTCAGTCTTGAGCAGAATCTGCCTCAAGGGTTTGTTGGTGAGAATGACGATAATATGGACCTGGAAGTACGGGCGAAGTTTCCAGGCTGCTATGATCAGTGCGTATGCTAGTTTCTTAATCTCTGGATATCTAGTTTCTGCAACCTGCAAAATTTTGCTAACATAGTAGATGGGTCATTGGACCCGATCTACTTCTTTGATTAGTACCAAACTAACCACTTCATCGTTCACAGAGAAGTATAGCTTTAATACGTCCCCTTCTTTGGGTCGAGTTAAAATAGTGGCAGTACCTAAGTATCTTTTCAGCTCGTCAAAAACAAGTTGGCATTCTTCAGTCCATTCGAAGTCCTTGCTCTTTTTTATAGCTTTAAAAAAGGATAAGCATCGGTCTACCGATTTAGACATGAAGCAGCTCAAGGCGGCTATCCAGCCCGTCAGCCTCTGGACTTTTTTTATTTTTCGGGGTGGTCTCATATCTAAAATCGCTTTTGTTTTGTTCGGGTTGGCCTCGATGCCGCGTCGGTTGACTATATAACCTAGAAATTTACCCAAAGTGACTCCGAAGACGCATTTATTCGGATTCAACTTCATGTTATATCTTCATAAAATTTGAAAAACATCTTTTAAATCATTCATCAAAGAATTTGAAAACTAGGTCTTGACGACCATGTCATCAACATAACATTCTACTTTATTATCGATTAACGGCTAAAAAATCTTATTTACAAGGTGCTAGAATGTTGCTCCAGCATTTTTCAATTCGAAGGGCATGACCTTGTAATAATATAACCCGAGCTCAATTATGAAAGCGACCTTCTCTTCATTAACAGGATCCATCCTAATTTGGTTGTAACCGGAATAGGCGTCCAGGAAGCTCAACAACTCATTCCCTGAGGTCGTGTCCACTAGGTGGTCAATCTTGGGCAGCGGGAAGCAATCTTTCGGGCAGGCTCTATTAAGGTCGATGTAGTCGACGCACGTGCACCATTTTCCATTGGCTTTTTTCACCATAACTGGGTTAGCCACCCAGCTCGGGTAATGGACTTCCCTAATGAAGTCTTCCGCGAGGAGCTTCCCAACCTCTTCATCGACTACACTCCAACGTTCTGGGGCGAGGTTGCGTTCCTTCTACCTTACATGCCTGAACTAAAGGGTCGGTATTAAGTTTGTGAGTTATAATTTTTGGATCAATCACGGGCATCTCTTCCGCGAACCAAGAAAAAATATCTAAATTTTCAAATAAAAAACTTACTAGTTGGGCTCGAAGTGGTTTGCTGATTGAGGCACCGATATGAAGAGTTTTGGTTGGTTCGACGGTAGAGACTGGTATGTGGACTGTCTCTTCTTTCGAGGCAGCTCGTTCGTCAATATACTCCATTGGTTATTCGAGCTCGACATCCTTTGCTAGCTTTGCTTTCCCTTTTAAGGCAGCCACATAGCACTTACGGGATACGAGCTGGTCACCTCGCACGACTCCCACTCCGTAATCAGTTGGGAATTTCATTGCTAAGTAGAAAGTGGATACTATCGCACATAAAACATGCGTGATAGGGGGTGGGAATCGCAACTACCACGAACATGTGCTCGAATAGCATGATGTTTGGCCGCGTGTCGGCTTCCACGGGTACTATAATTCGACCGAGAGGTCTGACCCCCTTGCCATTGAACCCAATCAAAGGCGTATCTGCCGGTTTCAGGTCACTCTGCTATAACTGTAATTTGTCAAAGGTCTCATTGAAGAGTATATCTGTTAAGCTGTCTGAGTCCACCAAGATGAGTTTTACCTCAAAGTCGTTAATCCTTAGCTTCACCACTAAGGCATCATCGTGAGGGTACTGGATCCCACGCGCATCGTCCTCATTGAAGTATATCGGTTCTTCGAACCGAGGTCACTTTGGTGGGTTTTCCCCTTCGTTCTCCAATTCACAGACCGAGGTCCTCCCAGCTGTTGATGTACACCCGACGATGATGGACCCACCGGTGATCATGTTAATTACCCCACGGACTAGTCCTTCTTCTGGCAACTGTCGCGGTGGTTGCTCATTCTGCCTACTGACCTTTGTGCCATTCCTCCTCTGGTCCCCCTATCGATCTGCCAGTCGGTCTACTTGTCCCCTCTCTTCTCGCAATATGAAGTTCTTCATGTACCTGTTGCGGATAAGTTCCTCGATCTCGTCGCGGAGATTCCTGCAATTCTCCATGTTGTGTCTATGATCTCGATGAAAATGGCAGTAAACATTCGGGTTTCTTGTTGCCAGGTCTCCCCTTAACCTGGGAGGCCATTTGACGAAAGAGGAATCCTTAATAGCCATTAAGATCTCTCCCCACTTAGCATTCAAATGCATATAGCTCATTCTCTCCACAGGTGGGGTGCTAGAGCGCCAACCTGACTTGTGGGTGCACGAGGGGGATCAGCTTCTTGACTTGCTTCTTCCCCTGCTCGGGGACTTTCTTTTCTTTCTTTTCTACCCACCATTGCTCGTTCCTTCATTCTCTCTCTTCCTCTTTCCAATGGTAGATTGTCGATCTTTTGGTTGATCTCCTCCTCGGTACCGATGAACTGATCTGCCAACCTGACGAATTCGATGATATCTTTCAGTTTGTTAGCTACCACGTGCCACTTGAACTCTTTATGGGTGATTCCTTTCTTTGTCGTAGTGAGTCGCACCGTTGGATCGAGGTCCGGTATCTGCAAGCAAGTATCGTTGAAGCGCTTTATATAGCTTCTAATTGATTCTCATTCCCTCTGAACCACGTTCAGAAGGCTTTCTTGCGACTTCGGGCACTTCTTGCTTGTAATGAAGTGCGCAATAAACATGTTGGCAAATTAGGACCAACTTTTGATGGAGCCCGGCACGAGATTTCGGTACCAAGTTCAGACTACCCCCTGAACGTAGTGGAGAAGGCTACACACATGCAGGACTCGTCAGCCCCAAATAAGTGCGTCTGAGACTGGAAGGAATCCACATGATCGTTGGGGTCAAACGACCTATCATACTCTTCTAACGGGGGTACCTTGAAAACTTTCGACATCGGAGTTGCCAAGAGCTCAGGCGACAGAGGAGATGACCGACAAAGTAATGGAGGCGCAATCTTCGTAGCCACCAAGCTCACTTCTTCCCTTTCTTTGGCTTGCTCTGCTTGCTCTGCTTGCTGGCCTGGCTTCGCCGGTGGATTGTTTCTGGCCAAGGAGCAACGTGCCTTGCGACGTCGCTGCTGCTGCTTCTTCACCAACTCGGCATTGGTACTGCTGATTTTAGTCTGGTCTGGTATTTCAGCATCACCACGGACATTATCACGAGGTAGACCCTGGTTCCTTCTTTGTAGATTCTCTTGGTTATGGGATTCGCACTAGCTATCGCGAGGGACAGAGGGATCTTGCCTCGAGTTCGCACCTCGAACTCCGGGCTGGTTATTATCTCCTCGCGAGCCATCATTTTCCTGTTGGGAGTGCCGAGGTGGATTGGCCCTGTTGAGCTGACTATCCCCGGACCTGTTTCTAAAATTTCCCTACGAGGCTGGAGGAGTGTGTTGTCCGTCTCTCCTCCCATAGGGCGAAACCTGACCCTTGGGAGGAATTGGTACTTGCGAGGTCCTCTCACCCCGATGGGGGGATCGGTTGACGTTCTGGTTGGTTCCAGGCCGATTCGGGTTCTGGCCCTGATGCAACTCTGGGTGCCGGAGTGGAATCGACTACTGGTTTGGCTGTAGTGGTGAGAACTGTTGTTGGTACAGATAGTACTACTGATACTATTGGAATTGTTGGACTTGTTGCATCTAGATTTGTATTACCTAGACGTACTGAACGAGGTCATGGAATTGGGAGTGGCCGATTCCAGGAGGGACCACAAATGGCTCGGAGAAAGTTGCGCCCACTAGGGGAAGCGGAATGCTCACTTGCGTAGTGCCCTATGGTACAGACAATGACGGGACTCCTGACACTATAAGAGGAATAATAAACTGGCCAATGCATACCGTAGGGCCTTGGGGGAAGGTTGATTGCTGATCTTGCCCCCGGTAACGTTCATCTCGATACTTTTTCCGATGTTTTTGGAAGAATCTATTGGGATAAATAAAACTACAACTAATGTTGGGATGACCTCTCGATCGTTTCCCACATACGGCGCCAATTGATGGTGTGCAATCTAGATACTCTTAGCTGGAATACGATCTGAACTCCAATTGTGCGGCGAGTTGGACCAACCTACAAAATAGTGGATTAGAGAACCTAGGATAGCTAACTCGGCGAGGTCGCTCTGATGCTTAAGTCAATATTATACTGTGAGTGCGAGCTGAATACTTGAGTGGTTGAATGCTAGTGAGTAAAATAATCACGTGTACCTTTGCCTTGAGGAGTCGTGGGCCTTACGAAAGAGCTCTGGGAATCAGTTATGTGGAGGCCTTTGGAATCAGTTATGTGGCATTTTGGTTCATTAGCTCCGAACTGTCACTTTGATTCTTTAGTCCTGAACTGGAATGGGTATTGAGATGTCTCTACACCGAGGTGGTCTTTTAGGCCGAGGTGGCTGGATATTCGAGCTTCGGATGTTGCAAAATGGGTTCGTTAGGCTGAGCTGTCACCCCTCGAGCAGATCGCTTCTACGTGTCCCCTTCTTAATAGGTCGTGCCAAATCACCCTTCATCAACATCCATGTTATATGCGACTTTTTTTTGTTAAAAAAATATTAATAATTAAAATAAGGAGGAGGGCAAATACCTTACCCTTGAAACAAAATTAGGAGTCTGAGCTCACTAAAAATAAAAGAAACAAAAGTAATTTAAGAATAACAGGGGTGGTAAGTGGTAACTTTTTGTTTATTCTAGAGAATGTACGAACATTTCCTGATTGAGATGTTCCTTGGGTCTTCTAGCTTAGAGTTCCTTTTCTTCTTGCTTTATCCTAATTTGAACCATTTGTTTCCTTGGGTATAGCAGTTATAATCGGATTCTCATAGGATCACCTTTTCTTGTAGGAGTGGCCATATTAACGGAGATCATTGCACCTATATTTTCAGGAACACCCTTAGCTCTATAAAGATCTACTAAAAAGATAGTGGACATTATTATGGATTTCAATCTCCTCATCATCATGACTCCATAGATTCGTTTGGACTAAAATACCAGTATGCTGAAAAACCTGCTTATCTATCAATCCAATTGATCTCCATCTTCTTTGGTTCAACAAACTTTTTATCTTTAGATGTCAGAGTCATATTCTCACCCTTTAACTTCTTTCCTTCCTTCTTGATCCTCTGATAGCATTCATCTTGATCATGGCCATTTATATAAAAAACTACAATCTTTGGAAAGATTCTTATACACAATCTCTTGCCCAAAATCATTCCATGCCAACACTAATCCAAACCCTAGTGTTTTCTTTTAACAAATCAACTTCCACGCAAACCCTAGTGGTTGTTGTACGTGTAAGTCAAATAGTCACAAGATCAACCTTCAGGACTCCCCCTACAACCTGGGCAATGGAGAGAATAAACTGATCATTAATTGTAGAGATTGATTGACAATCCTGGGAAACTTATCCAAATGAGAACTACAAAAGGCTCCCAACCCTACTCGATGCCTAGCATTCATCGAAGAAAATGAAACAAAAGGTCTTTAATCACTACCACTTCATGCAACCAAGCCCAGAGAAACTCATCTTCATCGAAAAATCAAAATGGCACATGCTTCGAATCAAGGGACATAACAACTATTGCATCTTTCAGAGCAAACGCCCCTACAAGAAACTCCCTGATCTTCGCCATAGATGAACGACCATACACACATTTTCCTACAAGAGCAAAACATAGAGGATCTAAAGATTTTTCTACCTCTTCATTTGAAAACAAAACTGTAGACTCCCCCCATTTGAGAGTGGGAGTACAAATAGGAATATCAATCGGCTTTGGATCTACAATTTGGGGAAAAGGAGTTGAAGAAGATGAAATGATTGAAGCAAAGGACGATTTTCCAAGGGGTCCCCTAGTGGCTCTCCCATAGAGAAACCCTAGTTCTAAGGTAATTTTAAGGGCCAAAAGAGAGCCTCAAAATGCAATGAGACTGTACCAAATGGGTATGATAGCAGAGAAACTCTGAATTTTGCATAATATGAAAAGGATGCATAGCAGAGGAACTTTGAATTTTGCAGAATATCAAAAGGATACATAGCAGAGGAACTTTGAATTTTGCAGAATACCAAAATGGTAATGACAATCAGAACTCCCTCCCCTACAAATTTTGCAGAATGCTAGTATTTATTGGTTATCGGTTTTCTTTCCTACTTGTAGTTTCAAGAGATGTATCAATGTTTGCATTTTGAGTTTTTAAGATTTTAAGAATTTCTGGTTTTACGATGGCGCTTAACATAATTAGTCGTATGTTAAATTAGTTGGATTATCGGATAGAACTAGAAGAATAATAATTAAAAAAAAAAAAAGATGAAAGGATTAGTATTACTTTTATAGTTTTATCAAGTAATTTGTTTTCCTTTTCTTTGTTTTATCTTCTTTGCAATATTTTTGTAAATTTTTGCTAAAGGAGAAGTGGGTATTACCGTATTAGTATTAGTCTATTACAACAATCATGTTTGGGACTTGCAAACTCCATTTAATCATAGGGTAATGTAGGTTTTAGAGTCTAAGACTTGGAAATGCATACAGTACGCATGCTTAGGCTAAGTTTGGGAGTTCTTAAAAATGAATAAGCACTTATTTTGAGTCGGGACCACACCAATAAGCACTTATTAGTGTTTGGGAAATAAGCCCAAAATAAGAGAATAAGTACTTATTTGAGAAGCCCAAATTTTAGGCTTATTTTTAAGTGCTTATTCATTAAGTACTTATTTCCTTTCTGGCTGCCATGTCATTTTAAAAATACCTATGCTACCCCTATTTAAAATAAGTGCTTTTTACCAAACACTCATAAATAAATAAGCACTAGTTTTTAAGCACTTATTTTTCAAATAAACACTCCCAAACTTGGCCTTAGTCTACTTATGCTTGGTGGGCTGTGTTAAGTGGTATCAACATATATTCTGCTAGTATATTTTTCAAAAAGAAATGACATTTTCTATTGGTAGGCCTCAAAAAGCTAAACATCAATTTTGAGGAGGGTTAGTTGATCTCCTCAGATGCCTCCCCTACCCCTTGGCAATCCAAAGACTAATATCCCTTGAGGGGCGACCTTGGCTAATGGCTTCATAGCTATCAGGATTTCTTATGGGCACAAAATTGCTCATAGGGATAGTGCATGAATTGGCACTACGCGTAACACATGAAAGGGAGGCTTTGCATGTGGGTTGGGCTTAAGCATGCCCTTACATCTTGTTAGTCCCATATCTGAGCTAATCAAGCTATCCGGTCGTCCAAGCACACAGATGTGTTCCAAGGCCAAATAGTTGCCTAGCATCTCAACATCGGCATAATCCCCTATTGCACATAAGTGACGCCTCTTGTGGACTGGAAATGACACACAGATAGAGCCCCAACTCTGAGTGTTGGGAAAACGACTAACTTGGGCTAGAAATTGAGCCATCACCCATCAGTTATGTGAAATGGAGGTGATAGGACCTCCAATGATGATTTTCAAAACTATTTTTGTTTTAATAGTCACTCCAAAGCTCAAGGCACTGGCTACACCAATCCAATCCGAGTAAGACTGGGATGGGAGAGGAAAGGGGTTAGGCACCCCTCTCCCGGGTCCAATAGGTGGGGCAGACATGAGGTTCTAATAAGCATAAGCACAAATACACGCAAAAAAAAGGCAAATATTTAATCCATAAAAAAACTAACTAATGTCAAGAAAATAACAAATCAACACAAAAGAAATTCCTCATTTTTACTTATCTCTATTTTTTTATTTTATTTTTTGCTCTCTTTTTATTCTCTTTTATTATATATATATATATTTGAATTTTCTTTGATTGATTAATTATTTTTTTATTTTTTGTTCTTAATAATTTTTTTACATTTTTATAATTTCATTTTTGCTTGTCTTTATTTTTATCAATTATTTATTTTATTTTATTTTTTGTTATTTCTTCATGAAATCCTATTAACGTATTTATTTATTTATTTATTGACTGCTCACCAACCTACTATTTTCTAACCCTTCCTAACTTGTTGATACTTCCTAACTGCTAAGCTAGCCAAAAAAATCAATCCAATTTTATTATCATTATATTTATTTTTTATTGTTTTTTATTTTGTTTTTTTTTTTACAGAACCGTGCTCTGTATAACCGACCCCCTCTTCATTCTAGTCTAGGAATATATCTCACCCATAGATCTGTCATCTCCCTCCTTGTCACTGATTTTGACTAATATTTTATTTATTCTCTTTTTTATCCATAGCCACTGTACTACATACTTACTCGGCCATCTCCTCCTACTCCGGCATTAATGACATCGAACAGTGAATGGTAAAGATAGCAGAAATGCAAAATGGCAGATTAACCAGAATAATTAAGAGGAAGAAAATTACAAATTGAGATGCTAAGCTTAGAAACTTGATCGCAAGCAGAACAAAATGAAAACACCATCGTCGTAATCATTGAAAAATAGCACGAGTCTAAGCTTAGATAAAGAGATCCAAATACTAATCTGTATGACCAGAGTTGATATAGAGAACTTACCAGGCTGAACCAGCTCCTCCGACAATCTGACTATGGCCTCAATTTACACGATGGAACAGGGGAACCGAGATTGAAATTGAGAGATCGCTGAAAAAAGGACTTCCGCCGTAAAGTTCGATTGAAAACGAACAAAAGAGTGTTAGATGATTGCTACCATGTCGACTCTAGTCTGATTTTAACTCTGATTCAATCAATGTCATTGGCAAACTCCGTAAACGCCGCCATGAACTGTTGGGTGTGGGTCCAGCCCATATGGATGGGCCCACCCCACCTTCATTTGCTCCCTAAAGAAAAGGGAGCCGAATAGTGGTAAAGTGGTTACCACATTGTCGGTTTTGTATTATTTTTTTTTTTTTTTTGAGTGGCGTCAAACTAGTAACCACCGAACAAGAAGAACTAAGAAGAAGAAGAAAAATACAGAACCAAAAAGAAAGCTTTTTTCTGGTTCTTTGAGTTTTGTGAAGAAGAGGAAAAAATTGGCTCTTGCTCCATTCAAGATCAAGTTTGGATGTGTCTTTTAAGCCCGTTCTTAATGATATTAAGTGTTGGAGTTAAGAACCCCACTCCAATTCAGATTTGGTGATTCTTCTTCCTTTTCTTTATTTCTCAGTTCAAATTTACAGCAACTTGGTGAGATCTAAACTTATGTTTGTGTTATATCCACCTTACATTTGGTGATGTTAATATTGTTCTTGTGAGCCAAGGATTATTTCCTTGATATTTGTAAACCTCTAGTTGCAACTAGAGAAGACTATTGTACTCATTAATTTCTGAATTAGTTGAAGACTTTTACGGACCATAGGTCCCGTGGTTTTTCCCCAATTTTGGGGTTTTCCACGTAAAAATTCCGATGTGCTATAGTGTGGTGATTGTTATCTGTTTTCTGTTACTTGGCTGAATTGTTTACTTGTTATTATTATTGTTGGCAAACCCATTTTGACACAATTAATTTGGGGGAAAGATTCTTGTTGTCCTGTAATTGGTTTTACATTCATTTCTGCTACTATAGTGTAACTTACCCAACATGAACCAACTGTCTTCTAATAGATCGAAGCTTGATGGTAGAAATAGTGAGAATTGAGGAAGTCTGGTTGCCACTGATCATGTGTGAATGAAATTACTTTGACTAATCACAATTGCGAAAAAATGATGCCGTTGATCCGTTGCTGGCGAGAGGTGGAAGCCTAAAAGGTAATGAACAGGGATTTAGGCGGGGGTCCGGGATAGTGGGAATAAAGAAAGAAACATGAGAGAGATTGAGAGATTGAAGAAGAAGAGGAATGAAGAAGGGAAATGGTTCTGTCGAGCTCTGTTCTCATCACAAGGTTGAAGACGATGAGTAGAGCTTCGGTCGGGTTCTTTGGGGAAGAAAGAAGAAGATGAGAGAGAGGAGAGAGAGATCGGAAGTGAAGGGGGGTTACCGCCATTGCATTTGGTTCATCGCCTCTGCTCTCGTCGTCTCTAGTTCGATGGTGACAAAGCAGTCAAGATGACGACGACGATGAGTTAGAAGAAGAAGAAGAAGAAGAAGAAGAAGAAGGAAATAGGAAAAGAGAGAGATAGGAAAGAATGGTTGGGAAGATGATTGAAGATGAAGGGGGTCGCCGCTGCTCTGCCTCTCTTCGAACAAAAGAGAAGATGAATAGTGCATTAACTTAAACTGAAAATTTAGTTTATGTTTGGTTTGAAGGAAAATACAAGGAAATGTAGGAAAACCTTTATATAGGTTTTCCTGTCCCTACCTTTCCCTTCCTTTTCCTAAATTTTCTATCAAACCAAACATATCCTTAAGGTTTAATTAGGTTTAATCTATAGATATGGTTAAAGGGTATTTTCATAATTTTAAAAATTCAACAGCATGAAATTTTGGGCTAAAGCGCGTCCTGGGGTCATTCTAGGGTTCTACTTCAATGATGGGGGGTTTTGGGCTAATGATTATAGGGTTAAGATTGGTTTTGGGCATAGAGAGGGGTTTTACATGTGTGGGCCAATGAGATTGGCCAAAACGGAATCTTTCCAAATAGATGGGTAAACAAGGGTATTTTTTTATTGAAATTTGGCAAGATGAGATTTTTGGACATTTTAAGTTTATTGGTGGGGTCAGATTGGGCCAAATGGGCTTGGATTTGATAGATCTTGAAAGGGATTTATTCGGTCAATATGGAGCCTCGGAATGAAATCTTGGTGCGATGGAAAGGCAAACAAAGGTTTTGGGCTCCAATTTCATAAGTGGGTATTTTAGGGTATCCGAGATCTGGTGGTAATGTCTGATTGGTTCAGGGGGTCAAGATCGTAGAAATTTGGGGCAACAGGGGGATCTAGAATGGAATCTTGGTTCGATAAAAGGGTAAACGGAAGAATCTTGGGTTGAAACTTTATGGGTAGGTGTTTTGGTGTATCCAGAATTTAATGGTGTGGTCTGATTGGTACAGATGTGTTAAGATCAAGAGAATCTGGATTTCGAGTGTTTAGGCTAAAGAGACATCGAAACGGAATATTGGTTTGATGGAAGGGTAAACAAAGGAATTTTGATTTGAAGTTTACTAGGTAGATATTTTGGAAGGTCTTGAGTTTAATGTTGGTGTCTATTCTGAGGATTGAGGTGTAAATAAGGGTTGATCAAGGCCATTGGATTTGTATCAAATAGGTTTAACAGTGGATTTGGGCAGAAAGTTGGGATTTTTAGGTTTTTCGGAGAGATCGAGAGTGTCTGAGTGGTAATTTGGGGTGAATTGGGGTTAAAGCAATAGACTGAGCAAAAATCAAGTGTTGACAACTACCTCTCTTTGTTATGAGGTAGGAGACTACGAAATAAAAAAAATAAAAAATAAATAAACCAAAAGAAGCACACAAAGATTTTTGTAAAGGGAAGGCTTAGGAGAGGGGCGAAGTAAGGAAGGAGGAGGAAGGAGAATTGAGGTGAAGGCGAAAAGTTCCCATGTAGCATTGTTCCATCGTTTACAAGCTATTTTATTTTTGGCAAAGTGATTCATCCTAGGTATCAAGAACCTTCAGAATCAAAGTACATTTGCTGAAAGAAAAAAAAAAAAAAAAAAAAAAAAAAAAAAAAAAAAAAAAAAAAAAAAAAAAAAAAAAAAAAAAAAAAAAAAAAAAAAAAACAATAATGAAAGCAACTTATCATGTGAAAGCTGATTACTTTTGGCAAAGTGACCCCTCCTAAGTATCAAAAACCTTATGGAATCAAAGCACATTTGTCGTAAATGTGCTTTGACCTCAAAGCATAAAGGCTAACATAACCAACGAATGATAGACATGGGTCAAAGTATAAAGGCTGACATGACCAACGAAAGACATACGCGTGTTAAAGCATAGAGGCTGACATGACCAATGGAATTTCTGACGTGGGTCAAAGCATAGAGGTTGACATGACCAATAGAGGATAGACGCGGGTCAAAGCATAGAGGTTGGCATGACCAACGGAATTTTTTATTGCTGACCAAGGCATAGATGTTGACATTACCAACGGATTTTCTAACATGTGTCAAAACATAGATGTTGACATGACCAATAGAATTTCTGACGCAAGTCAAAGCATAGTGGCTAACATGACCAACGGATTTTCTAATGCAAGTCAAAGAAAAGAGGCTGACATGACCAACGGATTTTCTAATGCGGGTCAAAGCACAAAGGCTAACATAACCAACGGGATTTCTGACATGGGTCAAAGCATAGAGGCTGACATGACCAATGGGATTTCTAACACAAGTGCATAGAGGCTGACATGACCAACGGGATTTTTGACACGGGTTAAAGCATAGAACCTGACATGACCAATGGATTTTCTGACGTCGATCAAAGCATAGAGGCTGATATGACCAACGGAATGTACTGACATGGGTCAAGGCATAGAGGCTGATATGACCAGCGGAAGACAGACACGGGTTAAGGCATAGAAGCTGACATGAACAACAGAAACCAATGCGAATATCACCAATGAAGTTGAGATTTATATACTTTAACAAACAAATCTTTAATCAAACTATAAACTCAAGAAGTAAAACACCGATGTGTGAGATAAACACTTGAAGGGATTTTTGAATAATTAGGAAATGGTTTACACAAAAGACCTCGGAATAACCAACATATAAGCAAGCAAAAGGATATGATGTGATGGTAAAATAAGATAGAAGTTGATCAGTATGTACTAAAAATGTCAAAACATTTCCTCAAACTATGGTACAAGGAAGTATTCAATTATCGAGCAATGCATACGGACATGAAATATTGGAATGGTAAGAAGGAAAATACTCAAGGGCAAAAGTGCCTTCAACCTTAATTCATATGGAAGTGATTATGTCCAAATGGTCCACTTTTTGTTCGCATCAAACAAAAGTGTCTCTTATTTTTAGGATCATCACTTAAAACTCATTGACTTCAAAAACATGTGTGATGGAATTGTAAGGTGTTGAACAAGGGATTCACTTTAGGAAAAACCTTCATTATAGGGTGTTTACCTTAATTTTCTATTTTTTGTTTTTTTTCTCTTTTCTTTTTTTTTTTTGACTAACATAAATGGTGGGTTATGAAACTGATACTCCAATGGAGAGAGTCACAACTATGGTCCTTCATTGTCAGCTAAATAGGTCTATTCAGTGCTTATTTGCCGGTTTTTCAAAGATCGAGGTCTTGTTCTTTATGATGAAATGTAGCATGGGATGAAGGTTACAAATGATGGGTTAAAAGGCCCAAATAACAAATTAATATAGGTTTTTCATGCTCAAATCATCATTTGGAAAATTTAATTCAGAACTTACTCTCATCATCACATTTTCATCTTCTTTATTTTCTTTCTTCTCTCTCTTTTTATTTTATTTTTTTTTTATCAAGGCTCTCTTCATAGCCATATGGATGGAAATTGCTCTTCATATTCTTCATTAGAATGAATTATACATTCTTATTGATTAGGGAGGACTTAATTTTAGGACAAAATGTAAATAGCTAGAGAAGATCAAAACTAGCATGTGAGTGTCATCATGAAAGATCCCATAGTAATAAAATCATCTTAACTGCCTTAGTTTCTTCTAATTATTTCTTCATTCTCCGTTTTCCAATTCACTATTGCATTGATCTTCATTGACAATTGCCAAACTTTCCTTGATTATTTCATTCTCGGCAAAGCTACCAAAAGTTCATTCATTTTTCCTATCTTCCTTCTCTTTTTTTTAATTTTCTTTTACCCTTACCAATTTTTTGCACTTCTCTTCCTTTCATTTTCATTTTTCTCATTTTCTCATTTTTAAGCCTTTTCCTTTGAGATCTTTCTCAATTACCCTAATTGCACTCTGCTTGTTTTAACACCCACTTGCTAGGAAGTGTTTATTATGAAGAAAATGTTGATAGAAAGGTTAAAATGGCCAACTATGAGACTTTACTACATATTATTAGAATTAAATGCACAAGGTCAAACTAGAGGCCAGGGATGGCCTCCCTTCATTTTGTTATTGACTGCCCATCACATATTGAAGAAGCACATGTTGTGCATAGTATATGTCAAGCAAAACCCCTTGGACACTCTCACTCTTCTCTCTTTTTTTCTTTTTCTCCTTTCTTTTCTTCTCTCCTTTTTTATTTTTCATCATTTTCAGCCCTTTGATAACCCCTAAGGTGTATCCTATGGATTTGGCTAGTTTGTCAAAAAATATGTCTAATGCATAAGCTCAATTGATTAACTAATGATTTCTACAAATTCAAAGGATTATTGAAAAAAGAGAAACGGCCGAATGATGGCCATTTGTTCTATGCCAGCTCAAGCATTATTCAAAGGGAATGTGCTACATTCTGATGACTTCAATGTTGCCCTAGTTTGGACAAGAAGGATGCACTACAAAAAATAAGGGTTTTGGCGATATTAGACAACTGCTGCCAATACCACTGCTACAAACATCGTGGAAACCTTCTTGCGACGTTTGCACAAATGTTGCCCCTATAAAAGCCCGAAAAAGTTTCGATGACATTTCTAGAAAATTTTAGTGATGTTTGCAAATGTCACTGAAATTGGTTCACGTCTCCTTTGGTCGCACCAAAGGCCACACTTTTGGTGACGTTTATGACCCCACTTTTGACGACGTTTGTAAACGTCACTAAAAGCTCTCAAGATTGATTTCCTTGGTCACTTATGGCGACATTTGTACACATCGCCAAAAGGTGACAATTTTTTTTCCTTGACCACCTTACAAACGTCACCAAAAGTTGACTTTTTTTCTGTCCCCATTTTTGAAGCTATCCAAATGAGTTTAAATAACCTGATTTACGCTTTACACCTAATTAATCGTATTTATCCATATAACATTCTAATTGACAATATAAACATATATTAAAATATTACAAAAAAACTTTAATACTTGCAATTAAACATTTATGTTTAAACAAAAAATATAAAAAAGAAGATAAAATATCATCCAAAATGAAGGGATTTCCGCTTTGCATTCACATTCTCCTTTTCCCTACTTGTTACATGTGCACAAAAGGACCCTATGCCAGGTACTTGTCCGATGTCCTACTAAAGACAAAACAACTATATTATATTTTCGCTAAAAAATAGGAAAGTATAAACATAATTTTTCTTGGTTGATATAAAAATAAAATTAAATTTGGCTTATCGTACCAGGTTTGATGATGGACCTGCATGATGGGAATCAAGATCTCAAAGTGGAACAAGAGTGTTTACCGACTCATGGTTCTACCAAAAAAAAAATGTATTCAAATATTCTTATCAGAAGTGAATAAGAGAAATGGATTAATTATCATAAACATATTATTCGATACAGCAAACCTGTACAAAGCCATCGAATATGAAGAAATACTTTTTGTTGGCTATTTTGATTTTTGCATCATAATATTTAACTAAATTATAAAGTACACCTCAAGTTTTTTCCAGTGACACAAAACAATTGAAAAGGATCAAATACCAAATAAACTTAACTTGAAATTACCATTTACCTCTACCCTGTATAGGTGGATAGTGCAGCAAATGGATCAAATATGATCTAGTTCTACTTTGAATATGGTCCACTTAAGCCAAGTTAATTTAAGTGCTAAGACTTAACTTTCTAAATTTTGACTTTTTATTCATCAATGTATACGATGTTGGTTCGGTGCAGCTTATGACATTTTATTAATTTTTGAAAGTGTTAAAAAGCTAATTAATGTAGAACTTGTGCTACAGAAAACTCCCTTACCGACCCTTGAACAACTTTGATATCACATGGACTTGAATGAATGGATCCCAGTTGAACTACTTTTTTTTGTAAAAAGGTAAGGTAAATTTATTAATTGAAACAGAACCCTACAAGCAAGCCACAAAAGAGGAGCAAACACCGAGAACAAACTCCCAGATAACATTACAACTCAAAAATACTTTTGGACCTTAGAAGAAAGGAAATGATCCTCTTCTGCTTGACTACACAGCTCACACATCATGTTCTGAATCAGGACTCCTCTTCTGCCCAGATTCTGTTTGGATAGATCTCTATCCAAAACTATAGCCCAAAGCAGAGCATTCACTTTGAAGGGGGGAATTTGGTTCCAAATTTTAATAGTAGGAAAATTTTCAATTCCTCCACCTGCTAACCTTCTAGCAAAAGAATTCATAGTGAAGCTTCCATCTGCATTCCATTTCCAGATCCAAGAATCTTCTTCCAAGGGATTCAACATCTGGTTGGAGAGCTGCCCAATAGCTCCACCACTTGATCTACTTCCCAATCTAGAAAGGGTCTTTTGAAAGCGAAAATCCAGGCAAATCTATTTCCAATCACTTCACAACAATCTGTTACCCTTACCTCTTGGTTTTCTGCAAGTTGAAAAAGTTGGGGGAATAACTCTTCAAGGGACTTGTTATTGCACAACTTGTCTTTCCAGAAACTCAGACGATGCCCTGAGCCCAACTTAGGGGACAAACCATTGCGAAGAAGAGGGTAGACTTCCATGGTCTTCTTCCAAAGAGAGCACCCCAAGGAAGGAAGGTTTGGCTTGGCTAACCAGTCCCCTCCATCTGTTCCATACTTAGACTACAAGTAAATTCCTCCACCAACTATTTCTTTCTCTTGCAAATCTCTAAATCCATTTTCCCATTAACGCTCTATTGAAAATTTTCAGACTTCTCACCCCCAATACTGCTCTGCTCACTTTCATCAACTGCAACACAACCACAACCCTGGAGGGCAGGGCACTAGGACAATTAACTTTTTCTTCCTCCTCTTTTGGACCAAGTTCTTTTCTTTCAATTGCATTTGTGTATAAGCTCTTCTGAAATATCTCTTGTCAAAATAGAAAGATAGAGAGAGGGGGGAAAGAAATTTATCAAAAAAACAAAGAAGATAATGCTCCCCAAAGCATTCAAATCATTCATGGATTGGCCATGTATGATTTATTTCAGTCCACCAGTCCATGATTCATAATTTACAACCCTCATATGAGCTAGATTTGCTAGTGGGTGGGATTCAGTTTTTGGTCTCTGATTTTCTTGGTTGGAGCCTTTGGTTTTTGCAAAGAACTAGTAGGTTGTTTTCATTTTCTTGAATTATCATGGGTAGACTCTGCTATGTATGGAAATGGTGTTCAGTTGTACGGTTACAACAAGGTCTTATAATGGTAAAACCTAGAGAGGGTCTGGTTTAGAATTTGGAAACTTATATGCAAAAAAGGAGAAAGAAAGGTGAACCAGTCCCCTTCCTCTCTTCTAGCTTATCCTATTATCTTATCTAACTTATATATCTCCATCAAAAGAAATGGACCAAGTCCCCCACTCTCTATCTGGCTTCCCACAAAACTCTCTAAAGTGGTAGTTATGTGCATTCTACAGTACTACAATTTCTATTCCCAAGATTTCTTGTTATTGAGATATCTAAAATAAAGCTTTCCTTTTAGAGTGTTTGGTTGCTTGGATCATTGGGGTGTTCCAAGAATGTACTTTAGCTTAGAAAAGTGTCAATGAGCCAAGCCTAGAGCCCCCTATTAATTGCTAGCAGGGGCAGGGCCCTTAGGTTGTGTTTGGTCTAAAGGAAAAGGTAGGGAAACCTATACAACAATTTTATTGGTTTCCCTACCTTTCCCTTCAAAATAAACTCAACATTAAATTTAGCTGCTTTTGCTTAACAAACCCTTTTTGAGCTATGATTAGTGGCTCACTTCAAGCTCAGCTAATTTATATGTGATACAAATAGATATAAGTGGATAGAGGTATCCCCCTCCCCCATTTACACAAGTTGTATGCATACATATACATGAAACCACCTGACCTAGCTCATTTTTTAAGAAACCTCCTACACCTGAGTGGCCTGGATTCGCCCTACTACTTCCATCAATGTTCAATTTTATGTACCCCTCAGTTTATGAAGATCTCATTCTTCCTATCTTACTCTTCCCCTTTCAAATTTAGTTAACAATGCCAAGTGACACTTGCAAAACCATGATTTATTTTTTTATCAATAATAAAGAAATAACAAGGTGATTTTATTTTCTTTTCAAAACCTGTCCTACTTTTGTTGATATTCTACATTGGATGAACAAAATAGAGGTTGGATATTTTTTAGTTTTTTACTTCACTCTTGAAAATTTTTGGTCCTTATGTTCATTTTCACACAAGTAGCAGTTAAATTCCCTACAAGTAATGAACAAATGCATCAAACAATAGGTTTATGTATATGCTTGAAAATTTGCTAAAATTGGAATTCCAGGAGCTCTTGTAGAAGCACTTTCTGAAGGATTAAGTTCACCTAGTCTAGTTTCGGCAAGCATTGCCCTGAAGGCTGTTGCTGTCAATGTAAGTTTAATTTTGAAATTCTTCTAGTTTTTATATTACTATATTTTAATGTTTTACCTGTTTCTGCTTCTGTTGTTAGAACTCTCTTAATGTAGTCTATATTGGCTATTGTAATCCGTATAAACTCTCTTATAGTCTTTCTTCATTTTAATAATTTTGCCATATGTTAATTATTTTGAAGTTATGCTGATTACCAAGGGAAGTATTTCTTCTTATATGTTCAGAGATATCATATCCTTTCTTTTCTAGCTGAAGAGAGTACTACCAATAAAAAAAGTGAATGATCAACATTATTCTAGCCTGCTTGAGCACTTTTTTGCATAGAGTGGTCGTTCATAGACTTGAACCCACATTCTCACATTTGTCAGCCAGAGGTTTCAACATAAAAGAATCGGCGGAGAAAGAAAAAGAAAAAGAACCAAACTACTAAGAGAAGACTCCTTGACAAAAGAAAAAACAAAGAATAATCGTCTTTTCTCTTTAGCATCTCTAAGGCCTAAACACCTACTCAGTGGCCCAATGCAAAGAAACAGAACAGAAAAGCGAATGGTTTTATCATCTCCAATTTTGCCAATTTTGCAAATTTTATCAAAGGCCACAGTAATCTAACAAGAAAATAGCAAAAACAAAAAAGAATAACAAGACAATAGGAATAAAACTCCACACAGGATAGAATAAACATACCTATCTAAACTTGTTCTGTTGTTCTTCTACTTCGGTTCCTCAGTATTCGGTGTTAAGGCTGACTAGCTTGTTTTGTTGTTCACAGGAAAGCCTAACTTGTTATGTTGTTCTAACAGTTTTGCCACAGGTTAGAGTCTAAAGATGGAGATAAATGGATTAGGATTTTTCTTTTTCAAAGTGTAAAAGGTATGGAATGGGAAGGAGAGAGAGAATGTAGTAGCCGGTGGCGAGTCGGCAACAATGGTGGGAATGGGGCGGATATAGTTCGGTTAAGTAGGAGAAGAAGAGGGTTTCGGGTTTCCACGATTGGTGACGGTCAAATGGAAATAGCAGTGGTGGCCGGTGGTCGATACTCGATAGAATGGCTGCGAAGACATACGTTTCTGTGAGAGAGGCGGCTGAGAGCTGGCTTCAGTGTTTTGTCGAAGAAGAAAGGTAGGGTAAAAGGGAAAAGTTAAAGTCGAGTGGTTTCCTATGTTTTCAAAACCGGAAACGGTAGACTACGAAAATCCAGGAACCGGTCACCTGATCTGTTCCGTGTCACCCCAAAATCAATTTTTGGCTAAACAACATTGATTTGGTTAGTGAATCGTTGATCCGAGTGGTATCATTCAAACAACGGTTTTTGGTTTTTTTTTGTTTTTTAATTAATTATTTTATCTTTTTTGTCAGAACAAGTCAAAAAACGATGATTGAACCATTCAACCTAGGGACCAGACCCTATAATGGTTCTTTGTCTGGTCTGATTTTAAAAACCTTGGTTTTGTTTTTACTTTTTATTCTTTTTAATTTTTATAAAATAAATACTTTTATTATATATTTATATATTTGTAATTTAAACTCTAAAATATTCGATATATATATTTGTACAGTAATTTATAATTGGATTTAGTTTATAATATAATAAACCAAATCGAAACCATAAACCGTACTTTTCAAAATTATGTAACCAAACCAAACCATTTTTATTATAGGCCAAACCAAACTACCAATTTGGTTCGAAGTCGAATCCTAACGGGACTCAAATCATATTCGGATTTAACCCAATTCTGCTTTAATGTTTTAAAATCCAACAAAAATAAAATTTTAATTACCTTTTAACTTTTATGCAAATATACATATTGAATTTATTATATATAGATCCATATATAATATAATATATAAAAATATATTTTTATAAATTCAAATATAATTATATAAAGTTTATATATTAAAATCAATACATGCTATATTATAATCGCATTTGGACTTTAGTTGGATAAATGGAGTCAAATCCAAATCTCGATCCAATTATTAATCGGATGTAGGTTAAAAACTCCAAATTTTATCTAATTATATAAATACATCATCATATAATCAGATCGAGCCTCAGATTTTTGGGTATCATTGATAGGCTTAGTCCTCGTCCCTGTCCCTAATCAGGGGTATTCCTATTAATTCCATCTCCACCCTATCCCTCTTAAGGCAATCTCCATCTCCATCCTTGCCTAGTTGGGAAGGTTGGGTACTAGGGGTGAGCAAAAAAAAAAAAAAAACTAAAAAACCGAACCAACCGAAAAAATTGACCGAAGGTTCCGGTTTTTAAAAATCTGAAGGTATCGGTTTGGTTTTAGTTAACCAATATAGAAAATCGACGATTAACTGAACTAACCGGTATTCATATATTTCTATATATTTTGTATATATTTATGTATATTATATTGTATATTATAAATTAATAAATATGCATTATATATATAAATATATATTTATAATATATGATATATTATTTTTTATTTAAAATATAATATTTATATATTTTTTTTTATTATATATTTTTATATTATATTATAAAAATTAAAAAATTAAAAAACCGATGAACCGAACCGATGGTTAACTGAACCGGTCAACCGATTAGTTTGATTCAGTTTTGATTACCCATTTTCCAAAAACCGGTAGTATCAGTTCGGTTATAAAAAAAGGCCTATGGTTCAGTTAACCAAACCATAAACACCCCTATTGGGTACTCGATTGGGATGGGAAATTTGTCATCCCTACCCTCAAGTTGTGTAGCCTAATAGAGTAATAGGTTTTAATCCCAATATTTACATATTACTAAGTCGGCTCAGATTGAATTTATATGGGAACGTTTTGGAATAGGATTAAGTAAAACCCATGCTCAACCCAATTTGACATCACTAAATATAACTAATCCTCAAAGTTTTATTATCTAATTAATTAATTAATTAACTAGTCATCTAATTAATAATTAATAATAAAATAAAATATAAAATAGATAAAAACATTGTTGATTAATTATACATGAATGAATATTTAATTAAAATAAGAGTTAATATTTAATAAATTAATAATGTCATTGGCACTACTTTATACTTACTATATATCTTCCCTTTTGCAAACAACCAATAAAAAGTGAAAAAATTTCCACCATTTCTTTATATATCATCACTATAATTTTTTTAAGAAATATAAACAAATAAAATAAATGCCTAAATATTCTAAGTATAATAAATTATAATAATAACATGCCTAAACTTAATTAAACTCCATTTCAATATTCAAGATAACTTTAAATAAGACATAGCATACAATTAATATTAATAGTTGAATACAAATTTGTAAGGTTAACAAATAAATTAATAAAAATATTAATTACATTTGTAAAATAAAAATAAAAAAAATCTATAATTGATGTAGTGTGATCTCTCTACTCCCTACTGGAGGATGACCTGGCTTCCAGTCGGGCAACGAGCTAAGTGAATCTACAAGACAGCGAATCAGAGAACCCGGGGTGGCTAACCCAGTGAGGTCGCTCCGATGCTTAAGTCAGTAAATTGTGTTGCGAGCTGAAAAGCTTTGAGAGCTAGAGAGCTAGAGAACTAGAGAGTAGAAAAATCACGCGTACCTTGTGTCATTGGGGTTGGTGCCTTTATATAGTTGAGCCTTCGCAGGTTTTGCGGATCGGTTCCGAGATCTTCGTCCTGATGGGATCCGTTTCTGCTTTAATTGGGGAGTAACGTTATCAATTAATAAAGATTATCAATTCCGCTCAATCCGGGAGGGGATAAGATAAGCTTGTTGTTACGTGGTGTGATCCCGTGAGGTTCGGAGTTTGTTGGAGAGACTTCCGGGATCGTTATGTGACGGTCCAGGTCGGTAACCCCGAGCTGATACTTCAGTCTTTTAGTTTCGAACTGGATTGAGTGCCGAGGTGATTATGCGTCGAGGTGACCCTGAGCCAAGATAAACCTGTGCCGAGGTGATTGAATACCCGAGCTCAACTGTTGTGAACTAGGCATGCCAAGCTCAGCTATCATCTCTTAGTCAGTTCGTGTCAACGTGTCCCCTTTTTGCTAGGTCGGGCCAAATCACCCTTCATCAATTGCCCCCCACTCCCCGAGCCAAGGGACTTAACCTGGCGCGGGGAGTTCATGACGAGTCCAGGTGGATTTGGCACGAGGTCTAGAAGGTTTGACGAGCGAATCATTGGTCAGGCCAGTTCAGCCGCTCGGCTCAACCAGGAATAACCCAGGTCGCGTCAGGTGTACGCGCGGACGTCAAGCCGTTTTATAAACTCCGCGGACATCAAAACACGGGCTAAACCGATTTTAACCTCGATGGTCATGCAACCGGTTTTCCTAGGAGTCGTTGGATCATGATAATCTCGACCGTTGATTCCCGGACAAACCAGCTATAAATAGGGGTAAGGGACTCATTTTCTTCGCCATAAGTCCACTAATCTTCAACCTGAGGTCGCTCTCGAGTCCTCCAGTTTGGTGTCTCTTCAGTTCGGTGTCTTTCCGAGGTCGTCTTCCTTTCTCCGGTCTTTCTTTTGGTGAGTCTTCCCTAGCTCTCTTTTTCGATTCTGCGTCTTTCCATTATGTCTAGCTTTAGTTTCGATAGCCTTTTAGACGGAAGCGGTGAATCCGTTGGAGCCAAGGTGGGGTAGACATAGTAGGGTTTGTACCCAAACTGTTTATGCCTTAGGCATGAGAACTGATTTGCCTATGCCAAAGAGGTGACTAGGACTTGTTTGCCTATGCCGAAGAGGCGACCAGGACTTGTCCGCCCATGCCAAAGAGGCGACTGGGACTTATCCGCCCATGCCGAAGAGACGACTGGGACTTATCTGCCCATGCCGAAGAGGCGACTGGGACTTGTCGTAGTGCCGAGGTCTTATATCAGCTCAGCATCATGGCCCTTGGGCTTCTAGGAGTGACTCGCAGTCCTCTCTCCAGTTCAGTGATCACAAGTAATATCTTCTTAGGTTGTTGATGTTCCACACTCGAGGTACTTGCTTCCCCTCCAAAGTCTCAAGCTCGTACATACCTTCCCCTCTGTTGGTAAGCTGCAGTCCGAATGTATGCCAGGTCTCGTACTTCCTCCACCAGGTCCAGGTTAGTATGAAGCTTGTCATCATTCGTCTCTTCATCGTAGGCCTCCAAGCGTAGTGTAGGCACCTTGGTTTCTGCTGGGATCACCGCTTCTATGCCGTAAGTGAGGTTAAAAGGAGTCTCACCTGTGGTAGTCTTGATGGTAGTCCGGTAGGCCCAGAGTACACTGGGTAGTTCGTCTACCCACAATCCTTTGGCTCGAGCTAAGCGAGCTTTCAGTCCGCGAAGTATGGCTCTGTTGGTGACTTCCGCTTGCCTATTCGCCTAGGGGTGTGCCACTGAGGTGAAATTTTGCTGAATTCCCATTTCGACACACCAATTTTGAAACTTGATATCCTTGAATTGTTTCCCATTGTCGGAGATGAGTACCCGAGGTAGCCCGAAGCAACACACTATGTTCTTCGAAAAGAAGTTTTGTATGTTGCGAGTCGTGATTGTTGCTAGGGGTTCAGTTTCCACCCACTTTGTAAAATAGTCTACTGCTACGACCAGAAACTTCCTCTGTCCTGTCACTGGCGGGAATGGGCCAAGTATGTCAATTACTCACTGTGCAAAGGGCCATAGGCTAGTGAGGTATTTCAGGTCGGCAGCAGGTCGGTGGAGGATGTTAGCATGCCTCTAACACTTATCACACTTCTTGACGAGCTCAATTGCGTCTGTCTTCATCGTGGGCCAGTAGTAGCCCTGTCGTAATGCCTTCTATGCTAGAGCCCTACCCCCCAAGTGTCCACCGCACAAGCCTTCATGGGTGTCGCGGAGTACATACTCGGCCTCTGAGGGTCACAAGCAGCGTAAGTAGGGGAGCGTGAAGGACCTTCTATACAGTTGTTCGTCTATAATGATGTACTTAGCCGACTGGCGCTCTACCATTCGGGCCGCATTGCGTTCTTCAGTGAGGGTCTCGTG
Source organism: Nelumbo nucifera (assembly GCF_000365185.1). Next base: position 601,996 of record NW_010729214.1, on the reverse strand, counting down.
AAGTAGGTAACTCACGAGTGGGTCGATCCAGCTCAATTCTGCTTGTGCTACAGGAGCGACCTCTTCTGCCCCCCTAAGAATGCTAGGCCGAGGTAAATCCTCTATATACACGACCCGCATGGTTTTGCAACTTGTGCTGGCTAATCGGGATAAGTAATTGGCCTCAGCGTTCTCGGACCTCGGAATATGTCTGATGAAGTAGGAAATGAAGTTGCATAGGATCTCCCTAACTTTGGCCAAGTAAGCAGCCATGGTAGGGTCACGGGCTTCATACTCGTCGCTGACTTGGTTGAATTCGAGCTGAGAGTCGCTGCATATGACGAGGTGCTTTGCCTTCATTTTCCTTGCAAAGGTGAGCCCAGCGACCAATTCTTTGTACTCTACTTCGTTGTTCGATGCCACGAACCCAAACTGGAGTGCGTATTCCAACTTCACCTCACTTGGGTTGTACAAAATTATTCCTGCACCGCTACCTTGTTGGTTGGATGAGTCGTCGATGTGGAGAATCCAGGGCTCCTCGTCCCAGGTTGGACCTACTCTGACTGGGACTTGGCGCCGCACTGGTTGATGCTTCCATCGTCTGTTCGAGCTCGGTCAACTCAGAAGTTGCGGTACTGAATGTACATTCTGCCACAAAGTCGGCCAAGGCTTGGGCTTTGATAGCCGTCCGAGGTTCATACCGGATGTCGTACTCACTTAGTTCAATAGCCCACTTCGTCAATCTGCCAGACACCTTGGGCTTGAACAGGATTTGTCTCAGAGGCTTGTTGGTGAGGACGACAATGGTGTGGACTTGGAAGTATGGACGAAGCTTGCGAGCTGCTATGATTAGCGCGTATGCTAGTTTCTCGATCTCTAGGTACCTAGTTTCTACGTCCTGCAAAACTTTGCTAACATAGTAGATGGATCGTTGGACCCGATCTACCTCTTTGATTAGTACCGAGCTGACCACCTCGTCACTCGCAAAGAGGTACAACTTTAATACATCCCCTTCCTCGGGTCGGGTAAGAATTGAGTTGCTAGCTAAGTATCTTTTTAGCTTATTGAAGGCGAGCTGACACTCTGCAATCCATTCGAAGTCTCTACTCTTTTTTATGGTTTTTGAAAAAGAGTAGGCAGTGATCTACCGATTTAGACATAAAACGGCTCAAGGCAGCTATCCGGCCATTCAGCCTTTGAACCTCTTTTAGTTTGCGGGGTGGTCTCATATCTAAGATGACCTTTATTTTTTCCGGGTTGGCTTCGATGCCACGTTGGTTGACTATATAGCCCAAAATTTTACCTGAGGTGACCCCGAAGACACACTTGTTGGGATTTAATTTCATATTATATTTTCGTAAAATTTGAACAACACTTTGCAAATCATCTAACAAAAAATTTGAATATTGGTCTTCACGACCATGTCATCAACATAGCATTCGACTTTATTGTCGATTAACGGCTCAAAAATTTTGTTTACATGTCTTTGAAAGGTTGCCCTGTCATTTTTTAGTCCGAAGGGCATGACCTTGTAGCAATACAACCCAAGCTCAGTTATAAAGGCAGTCTTTTTTTCATCGGCGGGGTCCATCCTAATTTGGTTGTAACCAGAATAGGCATCCAGGAAGCTCAGCAACTCATGCCCTGAGATCGCGTCCACTAGGTGGTCGATCTTGGGCAGCGAGAAACAGTCTTTTGGGCAGGCTCTATTCAGGTCGGTACAATCAACGCACATGCGCCACTTGCCGTGGGCCTTTTTTACCAGAATTGGGTTATCTACCCAACTCAGGTAATGGACTTCCCTGATGAAGTCTTCCACTAAGAGCTTCCCGACCTCTTCATCGACTATCCTCCAGCGTTCTGGGGCGAGGTTGCACTTTTTTCTGTCTAACTGGCCTAACTAAGGGATCGGTATTTAACTTATGAGTTAGAATCTTGGAATCTATTCTTGGCATCTCTACCGCAGACCAAGCAAATATATCTAAATTTTGTAGTAAGAAGCTTACCAGCTGAGAGCGAAGTGGCTTCTCAATCGAAGCGTCGATCTAGAGAGTCTTGGTTGGGTCATCGATTGAGATCGGGATGTTGATCGTCTCTTCTGTTGGTGCAGCTCGCTCGTCGGCATACTCCGTTGGTCGCTCGAGCTCGATGTCAAGCCGCTAGCTTTTCTTTCTCCTTGAGGGCAACTACGTAACACTTCCGAGATTCGAGTTGGTCACCTCGCACAACCCCTACTCCATAATCTGTTGGGAACTTCATTGCCAGGTAGTAGGTGGATACTATCGAACGTAGGGCATGCGTAATGGATCGACCTACTATGGCATTGTAAGGAGAGGGAGTCGTGACCACCAGAAACGTGAGCTCGAACCTCACGATATTCGGCCACGTGCCGGCCTCTCCGGGTAATGAGACTCGCCCAAGAGGTCTGACCTCCTCGTCGCTGAAGCCTACTAGAGGTCTGACCTCCATCATATGGATGGCTGAACACTGCAGATAGGTTGGGCGAAATTTAAAAAATTTCTCTCTCTCCCATATGAGAATCACATTCCCTATTTTAGAAAACTGCATTTTCAAAGATCAATCTTGAACCTAAACCGGACCAGATCTAAAACCAAAAGGGAGTGGAGGGTTATACCTGATAAGAAGTAACAATAACCTCCAATGAAGGTGTTCACGCCCAAGGAAAGATCTAAAGACTGCTCCCACCAAAGATGACACAGTGCAGGATGAAGTAGAATCACCAGGATGGTTCTTCAGCAAAAATCTGATGGAGGGTTGATGAGCACGACTTCAGGTCACCTTTTCTACCAAAAGGTAATATCAAGAACTCTTCTTGATCGCTCCCACAGGTGGAGATCGAACTGGTATGGCGGCAGGAGCAAGGAGAAGGAGACAGTGTAGTCAAACTGTGTTGAGGTGACTATGCGCCGAGGTGACCCTGAGCTGAGGTGACCCTGTGCCGAGGTGATTGAATACCCAAACTCAATTGTTGCGAACTAGGCATGCTAGACTGAGTTGTCATCTCTTAGTCAGTTCGTGTCCACGTGTCCCCTTTTTGCTAGGTCGGGCCAAATCACCCTTCATCAATAATTATTTCTTTTTAACTACAAGTTAGATTTATAATTAATATATTTTAAAATTCATTAATAAGAAAGTTAAAAGAAAAATAATAAATTTCTATAATTCTTTCAAATCAACTATATAATTAGTTAACTTTATAATTAATAAATTTTAAAACTAATTTTTAAAAATTTAAAATCCATATAGAGGTAATTTTTTGCGATGCTTAACTCTCTTTTATTGTAACGTTATGTCCAATGTCGTTAAAAATTGCATTCCCACCAGAAATTATATTGGCGGGATACATTTATAACAACGTTTAATATAAACATTTAAAATTTATAATTAATAAATTTTAAAGTAATTTTTTGCAACGTTTAACTTTCTTTTATTGTAACGTTTATGTCCAATGTCGTTAAAAATTGCATTCCCGCCACAAATTATATTGGCGGGAGACATTTATAACAACATTTAATATAAACGGTTGGTGCGAAAATTCGTAGTGGCAGGAGAGGAGCTTTAATGAAATTTATACTCAAAGGTTTCAAAATCTCGTATCTTGCAACAGTTATTTATAACCGTTGCCAAAAGCTTTTTTCCCACTAATGACATTTGTAGTAAACGTCACCAAATAACATTTCTTTGTAGTAATGACTTTATTATGGGTTGAGAGGTCAAAAAAGGAAATTCGACTATAGAGCTCTTTATCAACAATTAACTTTTTCTTCAAGCATGCTTTTGGGGGTTCAAGAAGGAACAAACTCTGCCTTCTTCTGCAAGTAGACAATCTCGAATGGACTAATCACTCTCTAATAAATAAGCACCTCAGGTAAAGGAAAAAGAATATTTTATTTATGAAAGTGATCGGACCCATGAGATGGATTGCTCTACATACCCTTTTGAAAATGATCAGGCTGGACGTAGTTCAAAATGTCTTGGAATGACACAAAAGAAAGAGAGAGAATAACAAACTAAACACATGCAACAAAAAAGACTCTCAATGATTGGAGGCAAGGTAGAGAGCATTGACCCCTGCCTCAAGAACTATATTCAAATTTACATAATTGGTCTAACATCATAGATGATACCCCAAAATTGACCAAGGAAGACATTCCAAATATGTTGAAGAGAAGAACAAATGGGTTAGTTCAAATATGGTTCTTGAGGCTCTGAAAATGCAACATGACCTTGGTCATTCAACTTTTGAACTACAATTTTGAGTTGATGGCAATTGTCAATGATATGCCTTGGGCTTCTATGGTAATCACAATAGGCATTCTCATCATAATGTTTTGGTTTACGCACCAACAAAGGCCTCTCTTCAGGCAACTCCAAATATCCACCTTTAACCAAGGTAGGTAATAACTGAGAGTGTGGACAAGGAAGTGGGGCCAACTCATTTTTTGTTTGGGGAGCTTGTTGCACCCTTGGCGTGTGTTGTTGCTAACGTGATTCTGGAGCAGGCATCTTAAAAAAAGGATTAGATGGAGTTGTGGCTACAAGGCTAGCTAGATGGCTAGATATGAATTGTATTGCATTCCGTCCTTGATACTTGGTTCCAAACTTCTTTGGCTCAGAGGTGGTTGCCCCTACTCCAATCATCAGTGGGTTTATCTATGCATGCCTAAAGATTCTTCAATTCTAACAGCTCATTTCACTACTTTGCTAAAGTTCTTAAGTGGTTGTGCAACCAACAGAGCATGGTAGGGATTTTTCAAAGTCTTGACAAGAAGCCTAACCGTTTCTTCCTTGGGCATGGGGTGACATAGTTTGGATGCCATTTCATGCCATCTATATGCATAATCTACAAAAGATTCTTTAGGATTCTGAGTCATGGACTCAAGACCTGCTCAATCTGGTATTAATTCCATGTTGTAAGAAAAATGGTCCAAGAATGCTTCAAAAACCCCTTTCCATGATTTCTTTTTCTCTTCCTCAAGATTGACAAACCGCATTCTAGCACTCCCAGTTAAGTTTTTTTGGAACATCTTGACTAAGAGCTTCTCATCAGAATCATAATGAAACATATTACCACAAAAGACTTTTAAGTGAACCTACGAACAACTTTTTCCATCATATTTCTTGGAATAAGTTATCTTGAATTTCTCAGGCAACTTGGCATTTGGGTGCAAGCATAATTCCTTGAAGTTAGTGATTCCCAAATTGTGCACTCTCTTCACTTGTCTCATTTCTTCTTTTAATTTTTCAGATCATCCTTTCACGGGGTTTGAGACATAGGCGGGGATGGTGTAGTAGTAAACTTGGGATCGTCCTTACCGAATAGGGTTAGAGTCAGCTACCAATAGGACTGCAACGGAAAGCTAAAGTTTGGTTGGGATGGAGACTAGTGTGACAAAGCAGTGAACACTAAGGGAGGGGTGTAAGGGTAGTATTGGGTGTGGCAAATGTCAGGAATGAAGAGGATGACAAAGGTGGGAAAGATGTTGTTGTGTTCAGAGGTGTGAAGCTGGGAGAAGGTCTCAATTCTGGTGGTTGGGTGCCTTGATCTATTGGGTGAGGAAGAAGTGGTTCTGATTGCGTATGTTCCACGCGAAAGGCTACAAATTGGGCTATCACTTCTTCTAGCTTCTCTAGAAGTTTGAGGTACTAAGTGTATGGAACTGAAACTGGTATCCTTGAGTCTGAAGAAGCAAACAAATCCACAAATGAAGGGATGGTAGTGTTCTCAATCTGGTGTGGACCTTGCACCATAGCTCACACAACTGATTTGGTTATTATATGACGAGTCAGAGGTTTTGGATTGCCAGTAATGCTGTCCTATCAACATAACTTAGTTAGCAACTACTTCTTTCTTTATTCTACTCTCATTCATGCTATCTTTGAATTTTTTATTATTATTTGAAGATTGATTTTTTTAAATTTTAATTTTTATTTAATCTTTAGGCATTTGTACCTTTTAACCTTGATTTTTTTGTTTACTTTTATTCTTTATCCTTTACCTTATTTTATTTTATTATTATGTATTTAATATTCCCCTTCTTTTCTTCTATTTGTTTTAATTTTTTATTTTTTTCTTTTCCCCTCTTTTTTCCCTTTTGTATCCTTTCTTTTAATTCCCTTTTTAATGATTATATGATTCAATTTTTCTTCTTCTTTTTTCTCCCTTTCTTTTCCTTCATTCATTTTTCACCATTTCTTATTATTTTAATTATTTTTGTTTTATTAATTTTTATTTATGGTTTTATTTGTTATTTTTACTACTCTTTAGTTATTACTTATTTATTATCTTTGTTGTTTTCGGATTTTTAATTCTTAATTGACTTGATTTGGTTTTTGGAATTTGATTTTTTATTTTTGTTATAATTAACTTTTCTTGTTTTCTAATTAATCATTCTAAAGAAGTATGGTTAATTTTCCCATTTAAGTATTTTCCCTCATTTTTTTTAATTTTCTTTTTTCCTATCTTTTCTTTCTTTTCAATTTTTTATTATTATTTCTATTTGTTATGAATTCATACTATAGGCTTATTATATATATATATATATATATATATATATATATATATATATATATATATATTTGTTAACTTTTTATTAATTATCCAAAATAAATATGTAGAATTTTTCTTGTTTAAATGATTTTGTTTCTTTCATCTTCTATTTATTTTTCCTTTTTCTACTTTTTTTTCTTTTCTTTTAGTACAATTTTTTTTCCGTTTTTATCTTTACCCTTTTTTTATTTCTTTTCCTTGCTCTTTTTTTTTGTATTCCTATATTTTGTTGATTTTTTGAATTTATTATTTTTATCATTTCTTTTGTTTTGATTTTTTCAAATATTTGGTACCTTTTATTTATTATAGTTTTTTTGCTTATTTTTTATTATATTTTGTCTATTTTTTACACTTTATTTTATTTTTTCGATTTTTCAAAAATTTGTTATTTTATTGTTTTTTTTGCTTCTTGTTTTCCTTACATTTTTATACATTATTTCTTTTCTTTTTTTTTCTTTTGATTTTTTTAATGTTCTATTTTCTCTTCTTTTTTTATATTTTTATTGGTTTTACTTTCATATTTTCCCTTGCATACATCTCCTTCTCCTTTTTTCTCTTTTTCTTTTTGTGATGATTTGACCTTTTATTTTATTCTTTTATTATTTTTTAATGTTTTTGTTTGTTTATTATTTTTTTGTATGTTTTTTATCTGATAATGTTTTTATTTCATTTCCCAAAACCTTGTTTGATTAAAACATACTCTAAGAAATTTAGATCATTCTCATCTTCTCTTTTTCATTTTTAATTCATTTTATTTATTTATTTACTTACTTACTTATTATTTTTTATCCCTTAAATATTTTCTTTTTCTTGTTTCGTTTATTTTCAATTTCATTTTTCTCTTGTTCTTTTCTTTCATTTCCGTATCTTATTCTTTTTTTGCCTTTTTTTTTATTTTTGTGAACATCTTCTTTTATAGTTTATTATTGTATTTTGTTTTGTATTTATGACTTTCTTTTAATACATTTTTTATTTTTATTTATTTTTGAATTTTTATTTGATATATATGTTGTTTTTGGAATTTTAATTTTATTATTATTATTACTATTATTATTATTATTATTATTATTATTATTTTCATATTTTACATTTTTATGTTTTTTTCACTTTTCTTTTTTGTTTGTTTTGTTTTGTTTTTTTTTTTATTTTTTTTGTTCCATTTATATTCCATCTTCTCTCTTTCTTTGTATTTCTATTTTTTTATTTCTTATTTTATTATTATTTTTTATTTTCCATATATTTTTAATTTTTATTTTTAATTATTATATTATATATTTTTATTTTTATTTTATTTTTTTAACAATTTACTTTATTCTTGGATGCTTTAGAAATTTCTTATTATTTTTGCCTTTCTTTACTTTTCATTTTGGGAGAATGACGGTTCAGCCCAGGGTAAGAATTTGTAGGCTCAGAGTACTATCGGGGTAGGCTCCACTCGAAATTGATGCCAATTCATGGGCGGGCATTGGTGCATAGAGTGTGGATTGTTGACCTTTTGAATGTTTATAGCTCTTTAGTGAAAATCAGAAATTTGCATTGGGCAAATCCGTACTTCTCCGTTTCGTTTTCTTTACATTTTTATATACTTTTCTTTTTTAAAGACTTAACCTTTAATTTTTCTCTATTTTAATTTTTTCGATTTGTTATTATCTTTTTATCTTTTTATTTGATTTTTTAATTTTTTGGGAATTTTTGTTATTTTATATTTCTTATATTTTTTCTTTTACTTTTTTGTCTTGTGTTTTTTATTCTTTCTCTTTTTTCAATTTTTTCGCGTTTTAATCTTTTCAACTTTTTTGATTTTCATTAATGTGCATTTGATTAACCTTTCCTACCCTCTTTTTATTTTAACTCTCTTTTTTAATTTTTTCTTTTTCTAATTTTTTTTGGATTTACTTTTTTAAATTTTTTATGTTATGTTGTTTCTTTTACTATTTTTTTTTATTTTTGTTTTATTGGACTCTTGATCTTTTACTTTTTTGTTTTTTATGCCATTATTTTATGTGGGCCCCACAAAGGGCATATAAGTAAACAAAGCTGATGTAGCAGGCACCCTAACTAACTAGGTTGACACGTGGAGTGTAATGCATGAGGGGAGGATTTGACACATAGACCTAGTGGATCCAACAAGGTTGTTAGGCTTCAAACCTTCACCCATTAAACAAATGAGCTTCTCAAGTTGGTGGTTGGTGGTTGGTTGAAAACTTTCAGCTCCACGTATAGGTACTTTGATCCTGAGGCTTAGCTTACTGCCCTCTCCTATAGGACAATAGGATGCTAAATCTAGTGCACGATGATGTGTGCAAAGTGTGAACAAGTAGATAAGCAATGTGAGAAATAAAGCAATAAAGAACCATCTAACAATCATTAAGAAATGCGTATTTATTATTCTAACCAATAGAAATAACATAGAAGCATGCAATATATACAAGGATGTCAATCAAACCAAATGGGTCCCATGTTGTCCCCACCTATGGTCCAAGAACTCTCCAATGGAGTCACCAGTCTGTGACCATTGGAAAATGGCTCACTTGGGTTGGAAATGGATTCGCCATTCATCAGTTATGTGAAATAGAGGTGATGGGACCTCCGATGATGATTTTCAAAACCGTTTTTGTTTTAATAGTGACTCCAAAGCCTGAGGCACTGAGTACACCAATCCAATTAAGATTTAGATGGAAGAGGGAAGGGGTTAGGCACCCCTCTCTTGGGTCCAATAGGCGGGGCCCACATGAGGTTTTAATAAGCACAAGCATAAACACACGCAAAAAAAGGCAATTATTTAATTCATAAAAAACTAACTAATGTCAAGAAAAGAACAAATCAACACAAAAGAAATTCCTCATCTTTACTTATCTTTATTTTTTATTTTTTTTGCTCTCTTTTTATTCTTTTTTGTTATATATATTTTGAATTTTCTTTGATTAATTAGTTATTTTTTTTTATTTTTTATTCTTAATATTTTTTTACATTTTTATAAATTTTCTTTTTTTGCTTCTATTTATTTTATTTTATTTTTTTGTTATTTCTTCATGAAATCCTATTAACATATTTATTTATTAACTACTCACTAACCTACTATTTTCTAACCCTTCCAAACTTGTTGATACTTCCTAATTGCTAAGCTAGCCAAAAATCAATCCAATTATCAAAGACTTTTATTATCATTATATTTAGTTTTTATTATTTTATTATTTTGTTCTTTTCTTTTTACAGAACCATGCTCTCTATAACCAACCCCCTCTTCATTCTAGTTTAGGAATATATCTCACCCACCCAGATCTGTCATCTCCCTCTATGTCACTAATTTTGAGTAATATTTTATTTATTCACTCTCTTTTTTATCCATAGCCATTGTACTATAAACTTACTCGACCATCTCCTCTTACTGTGGCATTAATGACATCGATCAGTGAATGGTAAAGATAGTAGAAATGCAAAATTGCAGATTAACCAGAACAATTAAGAGGAAGAAAATTACAAACTGAGATGCTAAGATTAGAAACTTGATCACAAGCAGCTCAAAACGAAAACACCACCGTCGTAATCATTGAAAAATAACTCGATTTTAAGCTTAAAGGGCGTTTTCATAATTTTGAAAATTTAGTGGTATTTTAGTAATTTTAAGAAAATTTGGGTCAAACCGGGTCCAAGGGTCAAATCAGGGTTCTGGTTCAATGATGGGGGGTTTTGGGTCAATGATCAGAGGATTGTGATTGGTTCTAGGCATAGAGAGGGGTTTCACATGTGCGGACTAATAGGATTGGCCAAAATGGAATTTTTCCAGATGGATGGGTAAATGGGGGTATTTTTACTAAAATTTAGCAGAGTGAGGTTTTTGGACATTCTAAGTTGATTGGTGGGGTCAGATTGGGTCAAATAGGCCCGAATTGGGCAGATCTGGAAAGGGTTTGATTTGGTCAACTTAAAGCCTCAGAACGAAATCTTGGTGCGATGGAAAGGAACATAAAGGTATTTTGGGCTGCAATTTTACAAGTGGGTATTTTAGGGTATCTAGGATCTAGTGGTAATGTCTTATTGGTTCAGGGGGGTCAAGATTGTAGAAATTTAAGTTAGCAAGGGGCAAGGTTCAAAATATTGATATAGGCTGATACATTGGATCAGTGTTTTTTTTGTGTTTTTTTTTTCTAATTTGGTTCAGAGAGGTCAATTTAAGGCCCGACTACCCTCTGAACCATGGTCTGACCCGAAACACCCCTTGTAGGGGCGTAACGAGAAGGCCATGATATGATACGTATCGGCTGATAAGGGCCGATATGTAACGATATTTTGAACCTTGGCGAGGGAATTCGAAATGGAATCTTGGTTTGATGCAAGGGTAAATGAGAGAATCTTGGGTTGAAACTTTATGGGTAGGAATTTTGTTGTATCTAGAGTTTAATGGTGTGGTCTGATCAGTTCGGATATGTTAAAATCAAGGGAATATGGGTTCCATGTGTTTAGGCTAATGAAAGACATCAGAACAAAATCTTGGTTTGATGGAAGGGTAAATGAAGGAATTTTGAGTTGAAATTTGTTGGGTAGGTATTCTGGGAGGTCTTGAGTTTAATGGTGGTGTCTGATCTAAACGATTGAGGTTTAATGGTGGATTTGGGCTAAAAGTTAGGATTTTGGGTGTTTCAAAGAGATTAGGAGTGTCTAATCGGGCATTCGAGGTGAATTGGGTTCAGGTAGTGGATTGAGTAAAAATCAGGTGTTAACACCGACCATGCGCACATGAGGTCATGATCCAATGCCGTTGACCTTGGTGGAGCCATCCAACAAGTCAATACATGACCCTTACACACAAAAGGCTTATACTGGCCGCACAAGGCTAGACGTTGCATGGGTATCTTCCGCTACACCAGTTTATCCTGTGATAATTGGTATCTGAGTGTATCAGCCAACTAATATAGAAATTGGTACCAAAGCAAAATAGGTAGCCAGTTTGAAGTAGTCATTATTAATAGCAACAGGGTGGGTGGGTTCCTTGACACTCCCACTTAACAAGTTTGGGTAAGCACATACGTCGGGCCTAGTAAGAGACCATACACCATGTCCCTATTCCAATGACCCATGAAGCAGCACTCATGCAAGGGCAAACACATGGACCATCATTTAAATGGCATATTGTGGTGGTTTGAGTGGGGGACTGCCAAACTTCCTCATAAATATTAATCATTGTTTATTATGGTGGGTCATGAATGGTGCGTGTACGTCTTGGATTGTCAAATGGACGGCCCATTGATCTGTAGCTTGTCAAAGACAACTAAAGCAGGGACAACATTCCGAAATTAATTTATGTTGATGGTGTTAAACAGCGTATGCCCTTAGCTCCAATCAAATCGATGTACATTAGTGACATTTATTGTAAATGAATAAAGTACATAGTTTATTCATGTTATTATGGTGCGTTTCTATGTAATACCCTTAAATTGGACACTAATGAGACTCGTGTTAGTTTTGAATTTTCACAGCCATTGGATAGACCTGAGGAGGTTTATCCTCTGCCAAGGTCAACACTAATGTGCTGCCAAGTCGGTTGGGGTGGCTTGTCTCAACTGCCAGGGTGAAACCTGAAGCATAGGTAGTGCGGGTTTGCTTGAAACCTTAAACTTGACCATTTTCCAGTTATGCCCTGGACCTTGGAGATAGATAGGCAAAACTGAAAAGTTACACCTGACCCTTAGACTTGATTATGGTACTGCATTAGGTATTGGATTGGGCTGTCTTTGATATGCCAATCAGTGAGATCTTTAGAGGGGGTCAAAACCTGGGTATGTTGGGGCAGTCCAAGAATTCACCTGAGTGGGTGATCATAGTGACATGATCAGCCCCTTTGTTGGACAAAGTGAATAATCGGGGAATGCACTCTTTCTAATGGAAACCTAAACCGCTGGCAGTTGATTTCAAATTTGTTGAGATTTGTTTTTGCAAACTATACTTATATAGAGATATACATATATATTATGGTTTCACAAAATGTTTTAATTCCTAGGATCCATGTGAGTAGAGAGTGCAACACTGTACCTTGCAGCCGAGGGAGAGGTCCTCTCTTGTCAGGCAGTGTTTGATCATTATGGGATGAGAGGTTAAGTGTAAGACCATTTAGAGCTTTTATTTAATGGGCTAATCTCACATCTTCCCACAGTCCTTGGGCCTTCATAAGATAGTTGGACCCAATGACCATTTAGTGTAAATGTTGGGCCCATTAAGAGCTTATACTGATGGACTCAGGGGTTTACTGTATTCAGCAGTGAATTCGGCCAGGCCTTGTAACATAGGGTAGGCTGAATCCATGTGGATTATGCGGAGATCAATGATAGAGTCCCACACCATACAAAGAGAGCCAAGCTAGCCAGCACTTAAAGGGAAATGAGTTTGAAAGCTTAATGGGCCTAAAGCCCAATTCAAAGTAGGTTTAATTTGATTAATTAAATAGGGGTGAATCTAGGTATGGATCAACAGATAAGGATAAGAGGACAACTTTTATCCACTTAAAGAGCCCAGATCCAAATAAAGATTTGGATTAGGAGAAGTTGATCCTGATCTGTAGATAAGGGATAAGCCTTATCACTTAAAGAGTCCAGATCCAAATAAAGATTTGGATCAAGAAACTCCTAATCAGATTAGAAGGTTAACTCTTTAAGGATTTTATAAAAGGAGGGTGAACTGGAAAAATGTTACACAGTTTTTTGCTTTCAGTTCTCTCTCCCTCTACTCTTGCCGCCCTACCCTATTCGATCTCCAGTTCTTGGAGTGATTAAGATTGGATCTTGATATTGATTCTTGCTAGTTGAGTCAATCTTGAACCTGTGCTCACATCCCTAGTTGATTCTTGCTAAAGAATTAGGGTTCTTGCTAAAGAATTTCCTTGTTGATCCTACCTCACCCTAAGTTGTGTCATATTTAGTGGAGGAAGGATTTGGTAACTTTTTTGGGCGTGAAAACCTACGTTGGGAGGAGCTTCTTGTGTGGATTCCGTATAAGGTATTCATCTCCCTAATATTGGTTTCAGATTTGGTCTGGTTTGTTTCAAGAACGAACATTGAAAAATGCAGTTTTTCTAAATCAAGGAATAGGATTCCCGGATGGAAGAAAGAAATTTTTTAAATTTCGCCTAGCCACCCTGCATGGTTCGGCCATCCATATGATGGATCTCCCTTCCCTTCAAATGGTTAGTCAAGGAATATCAGTGGGGTGGTAGCATTTATACTAAAAAGGATCTCAAGTTGAAACCACAATATTGGAATGTTAGGAATGTTGGTATACTTGCTATTGAAGCATGGCGACACAATAGGTAGCACATGCATCGACAAACATGCTCAACATATAAGGTGGAACATTTGCAGAAACAACACATCACATTAGTGGGTGCATGTTTGGCAGCATCATGGGTAAAAGCTGCCATTATATAGGATAGAACATGATCAAGACCTTGTGGCATAATAGGAAAGGGACCCCTTGAAGTGAATAGAGCATAAACCATGGCATGGTTTGAATAACCCTAACTCGAGAGGGAGTTTATAGGCTAATATGGTGAATTTGTTTTCCAAGAAAGGATCCCAACAACAGGTGAAGACCATCATAGCGTGTTTGGTAGCACCACTGAAAAGTTACCAAGGAGTGGGTCAAGCCTTTGATGTAAGGAGAAGACGAGGTGGGCCTCCTTGAAACATTACACACACAACATCTTTAAGGTTCAACACACACAAAGGGCATAGCCATTGCGTGGTTTGAGCAACCCTGAAATGGAATGTAAAGTCTAGGTAGGCTGGAATGGTGAAATAGTTTCATATTAGACATGGAGACCAGCATAGGCGAGACCTAGGTTGACCAAGCGACTCTATCTGCAACAAGGAGCAGCTAAACTAGAGTGTGTGGATAAGGTAGGACAAACACTCATTCACCAAGGATCTCATTGCCGAGGACAACAATGGATTGAGTGGGGGAGCCTATCATGGTTTGAAACAGGCTTAATCTATTTGGTAAACCTCCAAAAGATTAACATCTTCTTTGATAAGGGGTGGTTGACCTCCTTGAATGCCTACCCATGAAATTTCAAAGACCAACATCCCTTGTTGGGTAGTCTAAGCTTGTAAATGGTATTCGAAAATTCCACTTCAAATTCGATAACTGAATTAAACGAATCAAATTACATAATTCGATTGGGATGAATAGTCGAATTCAAATGTGATTTTAATACCGATTATTTAATCGAATCAAATTCAAATATTAGGCGATTCAATTTGACAAATATTTGATTCGGTTATAGGTATTGTAAATATATAAATAATATATCTATATATTGATATTTGTGTTATTGAATATTCATTTTTAAATATTATTTTACTACTGATTGAATGACAAACCATGATGATTTTTTATAAAACCGCCTTTTGTAATATTATTTTAATAATTAAAAATCGATGAAATGACAATTCATAGAGAAGCTATCATTAATTTTTGAAAGAAAATTTGATATTTTAACATTTTTAAGGGGAAACCCGCCCATCTCTTTTGTCTTTACTTTTTGATTTGATTTTCCTCTTCGTTTCTCTCCATTTCCATTTGGCTATTCTTCCTAGTTGCAGATCTTGAAATCCCTCTTCCGTCTTTTCATCTCTCTTAGGCGGTGGTCAGCAAGGGATGGTAGCCATCGGTCTCTCTCACACTCTCACTCTCTCTCTCACACACACACAAGCAGTGGTCAGCAAGCCATAGGATGGCAGCCATGGTTCACAACTTAGAGGTTTGATGAATCATATCTTCAAATATCTCACCGGAGAAGCACCATCGATCACAAGTTATAGCCATGTTGAATTATGCGACTCTATGATAAAAAACCTTTAGCAAAACCACGGTTGTTCACATTGTCATCACTCTCGGCATTGAATACCTCTCTAGATCCATCGCCGTTGTCCTTCCGTCTTGCAACATAAGAACATTTTTTTTCCATTACCGTATGGGATTAAGAGACCAATCTTGAATCCCTACTTTGTTTTTTTATTTTTGTACTTGAAATTCAAAGTTTATTTCTTCAATATTAAGATTGAGATTGTTAGGAACCTAATCTCTACTAAGTTTAATGGTTTATTACAACAGTATTGTCCTAACATCTCACTGCCACCGATATGCTTTTATTTTTATTGTATTCATTTCATGTCAATCGAATTTGAGTTGAATTCAAATATTTGATTTACTAGACGAATTCGAATTCACTTGGTTGTTTTAAAGATCCGTCGAATATCCAATCGAATTTGAATCGTCCCTTGCGTAATTAGTTTTTACTTTGAATCAATCCATATTTGATTTGAATTCAATTGGATATCCAATTGGCCTAAGGCAGGCTTAATTAATGGCGACATGATTACTAGGGTTCTTCATGGATACACAATCACTCATGGGGATAATGCTTGGATCAATAATGCACATTGCACATGAAGCGAAAGCTTTGCATGTGGGTTTAGCCTAAGCATGCCCCTACACTTCGCCATTCCCATGTCTAAGTTGATCAAGTTATCTTGTCATCCAAGAACACATGTGTTCCAAGGCCTAATGGTTGCCTAGCATCTAAACATTGGCATAATTCCCCTTTGGCATGTAAATGGCACCTCCCATGGACTGAAAAGGACACACACATACACACATACAAAGTCTTGGCCATGTGTACTTGAGGTCATGATTTAATTCCATTGACTTTGATGGAACCATTCAGCAGGTTGACACATGATTGTTACACACAAAAGACTTGTCCTAGCCGCATAAGCCTAGATGCTGCATGGGTCATTGCACAAGTTTACCCCATGACACTTTGGCCTTTGAAGATGATTGATTCCCTAGTCTTCTAGTGGAATGTTTTGGTTACGAGTGAACAGGAGACATAATTGTTAGGACTACAAATCACTAATAGACTACGACATTTTGTGGGGGCCTATTGCTTGTAGCTTGCCTAGTGTGATTAAAATTGGAAAGTCATGGACTTAAGACATATGGGACTTTTGCTAGTACACGAATCATGATGATACATAGACTTGTAATGTGGATTGTGCTATGCTGGCACAACATGGATTGAAGGTGACATGGACGCCATCTATGCCATGTTGTGTCGGCCCTCAAGCCTAGGTTGGCTATGCTTGGGCAACACAGTCTCCCTCCCAGGTTAGACCCAACACAACCTGTGGCCCGGTTCGCAATTGTGTCGGGCCGTGCCATATCGGGCCATGGAGGCTAGGCTTAGGCCGGTCCTATTTTTTTTTTCTAAACTAAGAAAAATTAGAAAAAGATAGCATATAATAGCAGAAAATTAACATGAATAATAAACAATAAGTTGGAAAAAAATGTGAAAATTTTATTTCATTTCAAATTTAATGTGTACAAAGAATAAAAAATACATTGAAAAATAATACAATGGAGTTGAATTAATAAAATGATAATATTGAATATAAAAATTACAATGTGATTGGATTATTGGAAAACATTACAAATAAAATTGAAAATAAAAAAATAAGAATACAAAAAATATTGATTCAACACTTTTTCAAGTTTTATGTTTATCATCTATATTTGGTGAACTATCAGTTGAGGTGTCATGTCCTCTTTTGTCTTGTAGCCTATCTTCTGCATCTACCTAATCCTTCAAGTAGATGCACATCTCCAAATATTGATCATTCAAGCTCCTCCTCCTCTTTCTAGTTTCAGGTTAGATGCCACTGTTGTGGCAGCTGAAATCATGTCTGCATTTTTTGCAAATTGCTTTTCTTCCCTTTCTAGGGATTTCCTCAATCTCAAACATAGTCTAGACATCACTAGTCCTTTTCCTACCAGAGCGGGACTTGGCATTACTAGATTGGGCTTCATCAACAAAAGGAAAAGGATTCTGGGAAGAGTCAGCCATCATAATGAAAATTAAAATTTAGAAAAAAATAAATGTAATCTATTGCGTAGTCAATCCAACTACTAGTATCTGATGAAGCTTTCTAACCCTCTTAGGTTCTCAAATTGGCAAATTATAGTATCTGATTTGGGATTGAGACACTTGAAGCAAACTCCTTGTTGAAACTTGGAAATTGGAATAGAAAAATAAAATTGAGAAAATTAAGAGTTAGGAATATGCGAGTATGTATATTGTAGAGAGTAATAGAATAAGAGAATATGTAAGATAGTGTGAGAGTTGTGTGGTGAGAATGAGGGAGGGTAGGGTATTTATAGGAATTGGGGGGATTAATTTGACTAAAATACCCTTTAAAACTAGCTATTTATGACGGTTGAAAGGGGCATTTTAGTCATTTTAGGGGTTATACACATTATTTGACTTAAATGCCACTGAATAGCTAGTTCACGGGTATTTAAGTCATTTTTTATCCTATGATGCAAAATACATAAAACCCCCTCATGGCGGTTTATAGCTATTGGGGTATTTTATTCAAAATTTCAAAAAATAAAAAGACAAATATACCCACCCCTTCTAATGGCTATATTCACATGACGCACTCGTGCCGTGCGGTGCTGTGCCTTGAAGGCCCGGTCCGCTCCGCAGCCTAGGCCCGGCATTGGCATGGATTCTGGAATCCCTGGATTCCGCGGAACTGTAGCGACCGTGCTGTGCCACGGCCCCTGTTGTGCTGGGCCGTGCTGACCCGCCACCGGACCGGCCCACATTACAGCTCTAAAATTGATACAGCCAAACCCAAACCCATAAACCATAGAAACTAGAAAGGGGAGTCCTGCTCGCCGGCAACGGGCAATGGGCAGATAGATAGTTTCAACTTTCAGAAGATTATCAGGATTCAGGATCAGTCACTGGAGTCTGATCCTCGGAGAGAAAGAGAGACGGTGGACAAGAGAAGAATATTAGAAAAAGGCGAAACATAAAGATCAAATTCAATAACCATGAAATCTCTCCCAGCAGTCGCTTCCAAGCCACCTATCAAGTTTAGACTGTAAGTTCTCCTTCCACCGACCCCTTCTCTTTCGAATATTACCCTTTCTTTTTCATGTCTATTCTTCTTCTGGGTCTGTTCGATTTTCTCCTTTGGTTCCTGAACTTGTATTTATCTTAACTCCTACCCAGAAAAAAAACCTTCGAGATTTCTTTCCTTTTTTTAAAGCCTTAAAGCCAACTTCAGTAGGTTCATTGATTTATGTCCGCAAATTGTACAGCCCAACTGCTGAAAATTTAGTTCCGATTCGTTTGGATATCGAAATCGATGGGCAACGCTTCAAAGATGCGTTTACATGGAACCCTGCTGGTAAGTTTGTTGTGGTTCAATGAACTTAGTGTGGATATTTTCGAAGCCATGTGACGGGACAAATTGGTGATGCCGTTCGACACAATTGGAATCCATGTTCGGTTCTTCTACCCCATTGTGCTTGCATTTGTCTGAACTTGATTATTAAGTATAACTGAAACCACTCTGTTAATATCACTTATGAGCAGGATAAGACAAAAATGATATTGAACCTTCGTCGAAGACTCAAAACTAAATTCCCTTTCTGAACTTTCTGGGCCATAGCATGGAGTCTAGTAATTTCCCTGTTGTTTAAAAAGTATTGCTAGACCTAGGCACGCATTCTATCACTTTCTGAAAGAAAGAAGACTGATGAAGAAAGAACTAACCATGCTCTTGTACCGAATATTGATGTGGTTCAGGTAAAACGTTCTAACGGGGCTGAAATTACTAGACAGTTAGGCCTTTCTTCCATCACCATGGACGGTGACTCAGCGAACACCATCAAGAGGATGGGGAAGCAGGGGAACGGGCCTTGGAGACTGGCCTATTACCTCTTGGAAGCCAGGGACACAGATGCTCTTTTGCATACCATGTTTAGATGGACCCCCAGAGAGTTAAACACGTTGGCCGATGGCTTAGCTAAGTCAGGAGTTCAAAGGGAGCTATAGTATAGTGATAGAATACTGCCTTTGTAACTTTTTCGGGGGCCTTTTTAGTGTCATGTACATCCCCTCATATACATCTTGCCTTTTGCTAATATAATCAGTCACACGTGGATACAGTGGTCCTATTAATATCTATACATAAAACATTCTTAGTATGGACAATGCTTGTGATGTCACAACTCAGTGTGATTTCCTAATTTCTATTTTGCTAATCTGATTAAAAAAAACTCATTGTTTTTCTTATTCTTTTACTCCACACTCACAGCTATTAAACCTTTTAATCCCATAGTGTCCAAATGAAACATGCTTTCATTTCATTTCCTCTAACTTTGAGATTCCTTTTGTAAGACTAATTACACTTTTTCCCATGATCCCATCCCAAAGTAATATTCTTTCCTGTCTCAAGTTGCTTAAGGCTTAAACCTTTGCAACTACCCCAGCCTTTCTCCTTGGACCAGAAGCTGGTGAGGAGTCTATAAAACTTCAAGCATAGGGAGTTCTTAACTGAACTGAAGAACTTTGAAGTTAGTGACTATTTAATAACAACTCAAGTGGCTCAACTGAATGGCATATTGCTTTGTTTTTTAATGAATATGCTGTTAAGGATGCTCTTGAATATTTTGTCCACTAAATGGCATAGCAATGAGTCATTAAGTTCAGCTAATTCAGACATTTTTAAATGGTCCCATGGATTTTTAATTTATTTTTCATAGCCATTCCTGTAGAGTGTAGACCATGTTAACCAGTTAACCTGCCTCTTACCATTTCCTTTTATGATATCTGGCATTTAAAACAGAAACTACACATGACCCACAGGGAATGTGTTACTTGAGCATAACTTATAAATAAAATAACTATTAAATTGTAGACCTCATTTACAATTTATCGTAGAAACTACACATGACACACTTATTTATCATAGATGAATTGACTAAACATATTTAGGAGGAGGTTCCATGGTGCATGTTGTTTTCTGGTGACATTGTTTTAATTTATGAAACGAATGAATGATTAAATGAAAAATTAAGTTTATGGACAAACACCTTAGAAACAAGAGGTTTTAAAATAAGTAGGACTAAAGTAGAATATATGATATTGTAAATTTAATGATAATAGGAGTGCATATTAGAGTACACTTAGGATTGGAGACCAAGAGATAACTCAATGTGACCTTTTCTGGTACTTTGGTCCAATAATTCAAAACAAGGGAAAGATTGAGGAGGATGTCACTCATAGAATTAGAACAACATAGGCAAAATGGAAGGGTGCATCTGGAATCATATGTGATAAGTGAATACCACTTTGATTAAAAGGAAAATTCTATAAAACAATTGCAAGGCTAGCTATGTTGTATGGAGTAGAGTGTTGGGCAGTCAAGAAACAACATATCAAAAAGATGAGTGTGGTAGAAATGGATATGCTGAGATGGATGAGTGGAAAAACTAGAAAGGATAGGGTCAGAAATGAAGTCATTCGAAGGAACCTAGGTAGGAGTAGTTCCAATAGGTGATAAAATGAGAGAAAATAGACTAAGATGGTTTGGTCATGTGCATAGAAGACCTTTGACAGCACACAACATCTATAAGAAGTGATTTGTTGCAAATTGAAGGGGCTAGAAGGGATAGGTAAAAAGGACATGGGTTGAAGTGGTAAGAAATGATTTAAGAGCAATGGATATGACATTAAACAGAACAGAATAGCGAAGCAGGATTCATGTAGCCAACCCCATATAGTTGGGATAAGGCTTGGATGGTGATGATGATATACAGAATATTATCTGAATCAAAATTTGTACTCACTATCCATGATGCGTAGATATGGATATTGGCACAGACACAGATACAAGAAATGGGAATATGATTCAATAACCTAAGATCCTGTACGTATATGTATATATATATATCCAATTTTGACTCTAATGTTCTATTTCTTTATGTAAAATGGCTGGAAATTTTTCTTGCTTAAATATTTTTTTAAGAAAGGCTACAATTTGCCTCTTTTACAATGAAACTTTGTTTTCCTTGTCATTTATCAAGACTTCTTATCTTGCCAAATTTCAATAATCATTAGACATCTAACACATACAGTTTTTTATAGTATAATTTGTTATACATACTTTTTTTTTTTTTGTTTACAAGGCATACCATTTCTTAATGCTATAAAGTGTACTCTAGAAGTGTCTATGCAGTGTCTGGTGTTGTATTGGTATGTGCTCTGTTTTTTGAACACTAGTACACTAGGCATGTACAAGTATCAAGGTGTCATAGCTCACCATCATCTTTCTGCTGTCACTGACCGTTTTTCAACTTCAGGATATATCTGTAACTGTTGACTTCTAATCCATTTCAAGACTCCAAGTAAGTTGTTTTCCATGAATTTTTAATCTTGCAGATCCAGATTCAGAGGTGGTAGTATTTGCCAAAAGGACGGTGAAGGACTTGAAACTCCCTCCAGCATTCATAACGCAGATTGCCCATTC
This sequence comes from Nelumbo nucifera, assembly GCF_000365185.1. The sequence goes on along the minus strand of NW_010729214.1, from coordinate 580,069 downwards.
TATTCAAGTATGATGATTGGAATTATGCCATGCACAGTTAATTACCCATTCTAATAGATGTATCCACAGTAACAGTTACTGTTCAAAAGATGATTGTCATCCCTCATGGTAAAATTTAAATGATTGTAATGTAAAGACTGAGATGTTGGGCAAGGGTGGTAACTAGAATAATCATTCTAAGCCTTATCCCAACTATATGGGATTGGCTACATGAAGCCATTCTGTTCTATTTAGTGTCATATGCATTATTAAATTACTAGCACTTAAATCATTTCTTACTACAACTCAAGTCCTTTCTGCTCTGCCCCAAGCCCTTCTAGCCCCTTCAACTTGCAACAGATCACTTCTTGTACAGGTGCTGTAGATGGTGTTCTGTGCATGTGAGTAAAACCATCTTAGTCTACTTTCTTTCATTTTATCACCTATTCACCTATTGGAGCTACTCCTAGGTTCCTTCAAATGACTTTTTTTTTTTTCTGAAGAGTAAGAGAAAAGATTTCAGTAAACAAGAAAAATAATACAATCTGAGAGGTGTCAATTTGACACTTCAACAAAAACAACTAAAAAAACAGCTACTCCACTGTGAACTGATCAACATTACAAGCTTGAATCTCAAGAATATTCCAGAAACTCTCCCCCAATTCTGCCCAGTTAACTTGAGCAAAATCAGGGAGAACCAAAATCCAATCCAGCACTAGTTTTCCAACTGACTCCACCAGCACCTCAATGCTCTTTGATTTGTTTTTGAACAACCTTCTGTTCCTTTAATTCCAAATGGTCCAACACACAGTAAATGGAATACAATTCCAAACTATCCTTGCTTTCCTGCAATCTCTAAGCTTTGGCCAACTAGAAAACATTTCTGCTGTAGTTCTTGGCTGAAATGCTCTTACCCCAAATAGGAAAGAACAAAATTTCCAAATGACTTCATTTCTGGCCCTATTCTTTCTAGTTTTCCACTCATTTTTTGGAAATGTTGTTTCTACTACTACTATTATTTTTGTTACTTTTTTTTTTGTTTGAAAAAGTAAAGTATATTGTATGAATTGAAAAGAAAAGTATGCATGTATGGTCCTTTGTACAAAGAGTTTCTGTACATTAACATTTCCATTAAAGATCCCCAAAAAAGTCTTGTTTTTGTTAGTGTTAGTGCTACTGTTATTGTCTTCGTTATTAAATTTGCATAGCATGTTTTCTGTTTTAGTCCATATTATAAAACATCATGTTTCTAAGGTATTTGTCCAGAAACTTAATTTTGCATTTAATCCTTTGTTAGTTTCTTCGTTTAATACAATTTCATCAGCAAATAACAAGCACCACGAGACTTCCTCCTGAATATGGTGCAAGCACGTTCCTTCGAAAGTGGCTTTCTTTGTTTGGGCTGCATACCTGAACACGATTCTTACAAGAGACAACTTGATTAGGAGGGGAATGATGATTAAGTCACCTAGGTGTGTGCTATGTAACAGGGTAGAAGAATCAGGTGTCCACCTATTATTGCAATACAACATTTGGGTGAGGATCTTTAGGATTTTTGCATTCAGAAGTTGCTGCCCAGCCTCAGTGGGTTCTTTTGTGAAAGGGTGGTGGATACAATGTTTGAGTAAGAAAGGAAAAATTTTCTGTTATTTGATTCCAGGTGCAGTCTTCTGGTTGATATGGCAAGAAAGAAACTCAAGGATATTTCAAAACTAAGGCTGTCAAAGTGTGGCAGAAAATTGTGGGAAAACTGTGTTCTTGGTCATCAGCACAGTTAACTGTTGATAGTTCTTTCTTTACTTCTCTTTTTGGCTTTGAAAATCTGTTTGTAATATCCAGTGGGATAGTTGTTTGAATGAAATTTGTACTCCCCATTGTACAGCCACTGGTTGTACATGGTTTCATTTTAATGAATTGATACTTTACCTCTTCTAAAAAAGTTAAAAGATTTTATCAGCTGAGCAAACAAACTGATATTTCATTAGTATATATCATCTGAAGACAAAGGATTATTTAAGTAGTACCCAGGTGACATTCAAAAACAAGAGATATATGATAAAAAGAGCCATTACTCGATGTTGATCCCAGCTATCTAGGATTTGGGAGGGGCAGACTGGATACCGGCCTAACCTTTAGCACTTTCTTGAACGAAGTGGTCCCTTGTTACCCTGAGATAACATAATAAATTGTTTAAATAGAAGTATTGGTAAGGCATCTGAGACGCCAAACTTTCAGGAGTGGCTGAATGGGAAGTCCTTGTTATGTCCACTTCTCCATCATTTCCTTTTTTATCTTTTATTTTTTATTTAAAGAGATCTATTAATAATCCAGCTTTTTGTCCATCTCTAAATTCTTTAGGACTTCATTGCAGACACAGCTGGCTGAATTTCGATCATATGAAGGGCAAGAAATGTATACAGGCGAGAAGATTGTTCCAATCAAGGTTTATTTAATTTATTTCAGTTATAAATTTCTAAGGTTTCCTCTCCCCTGTTAGATTTTTTACGATTACCATGTGGACTTCCAACTGTGCTTGTTCTTTCCTTGTTTCAGCTTGACCTTCGGGTAAATAGTACCATCATAAGAGATCAGTTTTTGTGGGTAATATCACTTTCTGTAACTGGTTTCTTCTATTCTGCATCATAAAATTGGATTTAGTATGTGAATATTAAAATATTCATAGTAAGATTTTGTTCTCCTTGTTTTATGTATTTTGGGTTAATTATCATGTTACAGGACTTAAACAACCTTGAGAGTGATCCTGAAGAGTTTGCAAGGACCTTTTGTGAGGATTTGGGCATTGTTGACCCTGAAATTGGAGTAAGAAATTATTATCAATGAACTGAACACTTTTTGGATTTTTCTGCCTATTCTTTATGACAAGTATATTTTAACAGAAAATCTGAACATTGTATACGAGTGTGCACATGGCATGGAATGACATGCTTGTACATATAAAGCTGGGGCTATAAAATGGGATTGTTTCTCTAGATCAGTAATTGTTCACCTTTTCAATTCCTTATTATGAGTCTCTGACTATTTGGGGCAGGCTGCATTTCTTTTGATAGGTAATTAAGTGATTCTACTAATAATGTAGAAATAAAGTAGATGAAAATAGCTGCAGTGTTACTTTGAAGATGAATGTGAAAAATTCCAATTATCCTTTGGAATCCAACATTTGATGAAAAATTGGTTAGTCTTCCTCCATATGACCACACAAGACATTCTTGTTTTCCAATTTCAAAATTTTGCATCCTAAGCTGGTATATCCTGATAGCCTTCCTTGACACACACCAACAACCACATGAAGTCTTATACTCTTGGAGAGATTTTTTTTTTTGATCAGCAACACAAAATTGATTCATTAGATTAAAAAGAGGTACAACAAAGATTTGTGGGCACAAAAAAGCCCACCCAGAAACTATTCACTATTTACAGAATTGCCCAGAACATAGAGCGTCTTTGAGTTCCTTGCTTTGCCAGACCATCAGCCAAACTGTTTGCAGACCTCCTAATCCATCTTATTTGGATCATCATATCTTTAGAAATCTGCTTGAATCTCCTGAATTCATTCCTTAACTTCCATATGATTCCTTCCCCTCTTTTCAACCAGCCCACAACTACTTTTGAATCTCCTTAAATAATCAGCTTAGTAATCCCCATTTCTTTAGCTTTTTCTACTCCATAGACTGCTGCCAATAATTCTGATCTCACCACATCTCCATGCTGAATAGGACCTGTTATGGGCCCGGGCGTAGGATCGCGTCATGGGTCGGTCCACGGGGAAAAGCTCCTGTTTTCCCTTGTTCCTCCCCTTCCTAGCTGAACCTATCTTGGCGTCCTAGAGGGTGATTTGTCCAAGAGATCACCGAACTCTCCTTTTACTCTCTTTCTTGACTGGAAATTTGATATCCTCATTCAATAATGGGGTCTCCTTAAATAGGAGATTACAAGAGTCCTAATCAAAAGGAGTTTCCTTGCTGAATAGGGAGACTTCCAGTTCTATCTTGCTAAGGATAAGATAAGCTAATCCTAATCTGATAAGCTACTAACAAGATAAGATAAGAGCAATAGTATAAGATAAGAACAAGCAAGATGATCTAATCTAATTTAGATAAGGCTGCTGTTGTCGAACTGGGTAGGATGAGAATCATTGAATCACTGCTGCTGCTGGCGGTGGGTCAGGTGCCTGTTGCTGCCAGTGGCGACGGTACGTCTTCCCGAGGAATGCGTCCATAACAGGACCTGAGTACAAAGCTAGAATGTTTCCATTTTCTCCCCTAATTACCCCAGCAATACCCGATGGTTCAGGATTGCCCATACAATTACCATCAAAGTTTAATTTCTTCCACCCAACACATGGAGGAGACCAGGCCTCATGAACAATCTGTCTTCTAGACGAAGAACCTGCAATTATTCCCCACGATCTGCAGAAATCTTCAACCTTAAAGTCAGCAAAGAACTTTAAAGTGCTCACCCAATGTGCTACTTTGAGAGTAATCACCTCAATCACAGCTTCTTTACTTCTTTCCTTGTCTTCAAAGATTCTTAGATTCCTTTCCTCACAAATTGTCCAAATCACTGCTGCTTTAGTGCACCTCCACATAATTCTGCCTCTTCGTTTAGGGCAGCTGAAAAGGTGAGAGCTAAAAACACCTTCCAAACAATCAGGGGGAAGCCAACTGCATCCAAAAAGAGATGAAAACCACTCCCAAATAGAAGTAGCAAAAGAACAGGAGATCAAAAGATGAAAGGCAGTCTCACCATACAACTTACATAAAGAGCACCAACTTGGGGACAGACACCACTTTGGTCTTTTCCTTTGAAGCAAATCACAGGTGTTAATGGATCCATGAAACACTTCCCAACAAAAAGCATTAACTTTTGGAGGGATGGGCCGAGAGCATATCTCCTTAACAGGGAAATGAGGAGAGGGGGTGGTGGAGGTAAGAGATTTCAAAAAGGACTTACAGGAAAAAGAGCCCAACTGACTAAGGGTCCACACTCTAGAATCTGAACCACCCTCCCCCAAACATACTGAACTCAACAGAAGAAGCAAAGCTGAGAAATCAGAAATTTCAGATTCTCTCAGATTTCTAGTGAAGCCAAGATTCCAACTCAGGTTTGAAAGGTACGAGGAAGAGCTGATAAAATCACAACTAGGTTTACCTTTGAAACTAGAAAGCTCAAAGAGAGAAGGAAAAACCTCCGAAAGGGGGGCTTCCCCTACCCACATATCCTCCCAAAATCTTATTTTCTGACCCAAAGCCAAATCATACCTTATGTGATTGAGGAACACAGGAAGATTGTCATGGATAGCCTTCCAAGGAGCAGCCAGAGTAGCTCTATGTAAGCAGCCCACATCCCAACCGTTGTTTGACAGCTCATGGATACTTGAAATAACTCTAGTCCACAACCTCTAATTTTCTTTAGGAAATCTCCAAAGCCATTTACTCAAAAAGGCTGAGTTCTTCAACTTAACATTTCCAATGCCTAGACCCCCCTCAATCTTCAATTGCATCACCTTATCCCATCTAACTAAATGATCTTTCTTCCCTTCACTAGGCTCCCAAAGGAAACCTCTCATTATCTTTTCAACTCTCTTTACCACAGCTCGAGGCCTGAACTTCGCCTTTTTCCGATCCACTCAATCAAGGGATTGTAAATACTCAAGTCTTTTATTACCGTTTCATCTCGTGTCCTTTTTGTGATTCCCCTACCTCTTCCTCTTTTAGATTCATTTACTTTCATTAGGTGTGGAGATTTTTCTTCCTCTTCATAGAAATAATCAGTAATAGTATATCTTTGTGAGTTTGTGTTGAGATGGTTATATAAGCATATAGAGGGTATTATGGGTATTTCCATTGTATTGGACTTGTAGGAGGGAATTATCCATTGTTATTGTATGGAAAATTATGTACTTTCATGCTATGTTCTCATAATGAATAAAATATTGGAAGAGAGGGTTGTGGGGCATACTCTCACCTGGACCTTCTCTCTTCTCTCTTCTTCTCTCTTCTCTATTCTTCTTCATTCTTAAACCTTAATCACATCATCTAATAGATCTAGAATAACCAAGTCTTTGTAATGGAGGAGCTGAAGAATCAAATTTGGAATTTTCTGTATTTTTATATATTTGGACAGTATGGGTACTTTCATCATTTTAACTAGTCCTGTGTGGGCCTGGGCTATAACATCTTGCTCCTCTAGTTTAGTAGGGCTTGTCTTTCAATTTTCAGTTTATTTGCATTAGTAGATAGAAAGTTATGTGTTTCTTGATGCACAAGGCAAGGAGTGGCATTTTTGTAATTATGGTGAACAGTATTCCAGGCCAAACAAGTCACTCTATAAATAGATGTATTCTCTTCCCTTTGAAGCTAATGAATGAATGAAAATTTCTTTAGAGCAAGTTTTCTGTATGGAGTGATTCCTACAAACCCTAGAGTGATTCTAGGACCCCTTGGAGTGATTCCTTGGGATTTCTTTCTCTTTTCTCTTTCTCTACCCTTTCTACTCTCTCTCTCTCTCTCTTCTCTCTCTTTTTTGTCTTGTGATAGTTTGTTCCAGCCCTACTGCATCAGTTTTGGTATCAGAGCTAATGGTTAGTCACCATGTTCTCACAAAGTGACCGATTCTATGGGCCTAGGGTATCATTTAAACAATCTCACGAGTCTAGAATCAATGATGATAGGGTTTTTGAACCATATGAAGGGTCTATGGTTGATTTACTTGAGAAATTGGTGGAAGAAAGTAGATCTGGTAATGTCGGCTATAGGAGTAAGGTTTTCAAGAATGTTAGAAGAGAAAGGGAAGTGCCTAATTTCAAGGGAGATGAAGATCGACAAGCATTCTTTGATTGGATTGCTATACTAGAAGAATATTTTGATTGGCATGATATGTTTGAAAAACAAAGATTCAAATTTGTACACATGAAGCTCGCGGGTATTGCTAAAGTATGGTGGAGAACTCTTGAGTAGCGACTAGAAAATAGAGGTGAATATCCTATTACCACATGGGCAGAGATGAAGAGGTATTTGCAAGAAAAGTACATTCCACAATACTTCCTTGATGATCTATGTTGAAATAGTTTATTTTATTTCTTGTCTTTTAGTCTTGTCTTGGTAGGGTCTGTTTGGTTGATTAATGTCTTTTTTATTTTTCTGATTATTGTACTTCACTTACAGAGGGGCACAAGGGTCTTTTCCCCTTTTATTTTAGTCGCCCTATATATACTAATAGAAGCTGGCGCCGCCAGCACTGTTCCATTGCCAATCTCATCTTCTCTTCTCCCTTCTCTCTTCTTCTCTTCTCTTCTCTTCCTCTTATTTCTGGCTGGCCACACTGTCAAGATGGTATCAGAGCGGGAATACTGACTGAGAGAACAGATCGAACAGGCTTCCTTCCTTTTCCAACTTGCTGAATCTGGGCGGAACAGAGATCTGAATCTGGGCTGAAGAAAATACATCTACGACTGGTACGTCCTTCCTTTTTTCTCTTCCTTACCCTCCTTGGTTGTGGACCAAGTGAAAAAACTAAATGAATCTGGGCTGCTGAATGCTGTCAGACCTTTGCGAGGTTTATACCTCTTGTTTTTTTTTGGATCGTGTGATCCTGTTCCTGTGTTAAAGTGACTGTAGGTCAAGGATGACCTATTATCTCAATTTTTTGGCTTGATTATAAGTGTTAAGGATCTCTCCTGCTGATTAATGTTCTTAGACATTCTGGAAGGCTGGTAGGTTGAGACTGTTAAACCGTACAGGTCTGAAATCTGCCGAATCTTTCCTTTTTTGTTCTGAAATTGGTACTGTATGTGCTCAGACTGATTTCAAACCCAAGTGTGTGGGTGTGGACTGAGTACGTGTGTGGAGCAATTTTATTTTTGGAGTAAGGAGGGATCCTAAGTCCAGTGTTTGGGACTAATTGTCTGTTTTGACCATGTCATTTGAGAATTCTGCTACATCGGGGGTTTCGGGAAATCATAATGGACTGAATGGGGGAATGGATATGAGCTTTCCCATGGCTGTAATCCCCTTCGATGGACTAAACTACCTTGAGTGGTCTAGGGGAATAAAACTCTACATTACTGCTAGGGGGAAAATAGGATACATTAATGGGAAAGTGAAGGAACCAAAGGATGGAAGTGCTGAATATGATAGGTGGAACCAAGAAAATAGTATGGTTATGTCATGGCTCTTGGTTTCCATGTTGCCACAAGTAAGAAAGACATTCATGTGGGCTGAAACAGTTTGTGAAATATGGGAACAAGCGAAGTCTACTTATTCAGAGCAAAGGCACTATGCCAAGATATACCAACTGCAAGCTGAGTCCTCTACTTGCAAGTAGGGGGAGAGGAGTCTCTCTGTGTACTATTTGGATCTGACATTGATCTGGAAAGAACTGGATCACTATTAGAATGTAAATTGGAAGTGTGATGAAGATGCAAAGGCATACAAGTCACTTGTCTCTCAGCAATGTGTATTTGCTTTTCTCTTGGGGTTGAACCCTTCATATGAGTCCATGAGAGTACAGATTTTGGGAAGTAAAGACTTGTCATCAGTTCATGAGGTTCATGCCTTAGTCCAATCAGAAGAGAGTAGAAGTGTGATGAATTGTGCGGAGGGTGAGCCAGTTGCCCTAGCTGTCCGGGGAAGTATAGATACTGTTGAGCAAGATCAAGAGAAGAGAGGAGAGGAGAGGAGATAGAGAGGAAGAGAGGAGAGGAGAGGCGAGAGGACTGAAAGCCCCAAAAGAATACTGCAGGCGTGTGCGGTAGATATTATTTATACTAGTCTAGTCGTACAACATAAAGATTGGTAAAATTACAATCATGCCCAACTTGTCACAGAGATCATGATGTTTGGAATGGTTTAGCCCCTTTGTAAAGATGTCTGCAAGTTGGTTCTCAGAGCTGACATAGGGAGTACACATTTGCCTGTGATGACTTTCTCTCTGATAAAATGCTTGTCAACTTCGATGTGTTTTGTTTTATCATGTAGCACTGGATTGGCAGCAATGCTTATAGCTGCTTTGTTATCACAGAATAGAGTCATAGGTTTGTCTACTAAGAAACCCAACTCACTCAACAGATTCTTTATCCACATGCCTTCAGCTACCCCGTGGGCCATAGCACGATATTCAGCTTCAGCACT
>NW_010729214.1:533128-547380 GCF_000365185.1 Nelumbo nucifera | reverse complement strand
AGTCCGACCAAAAAATCATACACCCTATCTCTTTCAATAAAATTCTTCAAGATCACAGCATCATCAGGGCATTTTGTCTAAAGAACCCGATAATGATCAAGCTCATGCCATAAATTTTGYAGCAGATTTGCATACTCTGTAACACTTCTGCTCCCTTGTTTGGTTGCCACTGTCTTCACTTTGACCTCATAGACACGAGCAACGTCATGGGCTTTGGAATAGGTTTGTCGGATAACATCTCAAATAGCCTTTGTAGAGGGAAGAAACATACAAGTATCACTGATCTCGGGTGTCATTGAACTCCACAACCATGACATAATCATGGAGTCCTCTTCRTCCCAAGCATCAAAATTTGGTTCGCCCAACTTTGGCCCTGTTCCAAGAAGGTGACTAATTTTTCCTTTTCCCTTCAAATAGGTACGCACTAGTTGTGACTACTTCAAGTAGTTCTGGCCATTCTGCAAATCACTAGTGTGAGGATGAGAATTTGTTGCTCCTTCATCGCTTTGGACGGGAGCACTTGTTGCAGTCATGTCGGACATTGTTAATGGAGGAAAAATAAGGCCAGCAGGAAAGGAGAATAAAGGAGGGAAGAACTGGCCGAAATAAAGGAGAATAAAGGAACACTTCTGGTTACAGATCAACACTGAAGGTCAGAAGAGAAAGACATGAAAAACTGGCAATGAAGGCCGAAAAAAATCTCAAGGTTGACAAACCCAGAGCTCTGATACCATGTTTTGGAATGGTAGAATATTGATGTATTTCATTCTATTACCAATCGGCATATTTATACAGTAAGCTGCTGTAATAAATAGAAAGAAGAAAAAATAGAAAGAAAAGAAAATAGAAAGTACAAGAATAGAAAGAAAGAAATAGAAAGAAAAACTTTCTAAATCAATCATTCCACAATCCTAGGAATATATACAATTCTATTTTTACACAACTACCAAATATAGATCTGCACCAGTAACCCCACGTTTTCCAACACTTGGTTGTCACAATATAACATAATGGGCTCTTCTGCATCTATCCCTATCCCAATCTCACTGAGGAAGGATTTAACGAAAGTAATTCTGAAACACTTTGGGCCATAGATCTATATTTGGCCTTTGCACTTGACTTAGCCACCATTGACTGCTTTTTACTCTTCCATGAAACCAGATTTCCTCCCACAAAGGAGCATATGAAGGAATGAGAGATCCATCATATGGATGGCCGAACCCTGTAGGAAGGTTGGGCGAAATTTCAAAAATTTCTCTCTCTCCCATGTGGGAATCACAATCCCTATTTTAGAAAACTACATTTTTAAGGATCAATCTTGAAACCAAACCGGACCAGACCTGAAACCAAAAAGGGAGTAGAGGGATATACTTGATACGGAGTAATAGTAAACCCCCAATGAAGGTGTTCACGCCCAAGGAGAAGACCAAAGATTCCTTCCACCGAAGATGACACGGTGTGAGGTGAAGCAGAATCAGCAGGACGGTTCTTCAGCATGAACCGAATTCTTCAACAAGAATATGATGTAGGGCTGGTGAGCACGACTTCAGATTGCCTCTTCTAGCAAAATGCAATATCAAGAACCGTTCTTGATCACTCCCACTGGTGGAGATCGAACTGGGTAGGGCGGCAAGAGCAGGAAAGAATAAGAGCAGAAGACAATTGCAGTCAAACTATGTTGTCTCTCTCTATAATTTAGCAGACTGTGAGTGTGTTTCGAGGTCCGCCCTGCTCTCCTATTTATAGCCTTAAAGAGAGGATCTCCTAATCCCATTAGGAGTTTCCTAATCCAAATCTTTTATTTGGATCTGAACTCTCTTTAAGAGATAAGGATAATCCCTTATCTTATCTGCAGATAAAGATCAGCCTTCCTAATCAAATTAGGAGTTTCCTGATCCAAATCTTTATTTGGATCTGGACTCTTTAAGTAGATAGGGATAATCCCTTATCCTATCAGCTGATCCAAATCCCAGAACCGCCCTTTATTTAATTAATCTTATTGAGCTAGTTCAAATTGGGCTTTAGGCCCATTAAGTCTATGTGCTCACTAAACCTCTTAATCTGCTGCCCAGTTGGCTATCCTTGTATGGCGTGGGACCCAAACATTGATCTACACATCATCCACATGGGTTCAGCCCAACTTCTGTTACAAGGCCTGGCCGAATTCACTGTAGGAGGCAGTGAACCCCCAAGTCCATCACCATGGGCTCTTAATGGGCCCAACAGTTACACTAAATGGTCCTTGGGTCAAGCCACCTTATAAAAACCTAAGGACTATGGGCAGATGCAAGATTAGCCCATCAGGTATTACCCTCAATGGTCTTACATTTAACCTCTCAGCCCATAATGATCAAACACTGCCCGACAAGAGAGGACCTCTCCTTCAGCTGCAAGGAACAGTGTTGCACTATTTACTCACATGGATCCCGGGAATTAAAACCTTTTGCAAACATTTTGAAACCATAATATATATATGTATATCTCTATATAAATATATTTTGCAAAAACAAATTTCAACGGTTGAAATCAACTACCGACAGTTTAGGTTTCCATCAGAGAGAGTGCATCCCCGATCATTCACTTTGTCCAGCAAAGGGGCTGATGCTGTCACTATGATTACCCACTCAGATGAATTCTCGAACTGTTCCAACATACCCAAGTTTTGACCCCCTCTAAGGATCTCACTGATTGGCATATCAAAGACAGCCCAATCCGACACGTAGTGTAGTATCATAATCGAATCTAGGTGTCAGGTGTAACAATCCAGTTTTGCCCATTTTTCTCCAAGGTCCAGGGCAATGCTAGAATTTTGGTCCGGTTCAGGGTTTCAAGAAAACCCACACTGCATGTACCTCAGGTCTCACCCTGGCAGCTGAGATAAGCCACCCCAACCAACTTAGTGGCACATTAGTGTCAGCCTTGGCAAGATAAATCTCCCCTAGATCTATCCAACGGCTGTGAAGATACTAAACTAAAATGGGTCTCATATGTGTCCAGCTTAAGGGTATTACACAGAAACACACCATGATAACATGAATCAAATATGTAATTTATTCATTTACATTAAATGCCATAATGTACATTATTCTGATTGGAGCTAAGGGCATACACTATCTAACAGCATACCCCTGATGTGGATCTCCTATTATCTAGATAACCTGGCCAATTTGCATTTATATAGGTCTCCAGTTTCAAATTCCCATGATCTGAGAATAGAATTCCTCTGTCAGGATGCTTCTTCAGGTATGCAAGTATCCTATCAATGGCTTCCCAGTGCTGAACTTGAGGAGCATGCATATACTGACTCATAACACTAACATCATAGGAAATGTCTGGGTGTGTCATACATAAATATAGTAGCCGACCTACCAACCTCTGAAATCTCCCCACATCCTTAACCAACTCACCATCCAAAACATTAATCCTGTGGTTCGAGTCAATAGAAGTATCAACTGGTTTAATTCCTAGCTTCCCAGTTTCCTGTAGTAGGTCCAACACATACTTCCTTTGAGAGATGAATATCCCATGCTTGGATCTTGCAACCTCAATCCCCAGAAAATATTGTAGTTCACCTAGATCCTTAATCTCAAATCATTATTGCAGTGACTTCTTAAGTGCATCAATCTTCCTCAGATCATTCCTTGAAACAACTATATAATCCACATACACAATCAGTGTTGACACAAGTGCTTCTCTCCTCTCCACAAAGAGAGTGTGATCTGACTGGGTCTATGTGTATCCAAAATGGATCAATGCGCCCCCAAACCTGTCAAACCATTTCCTAGGTGATTGTTTCAAATCATATAATGACTTTTTCAGCCTGCAAACTTTTCCCTCTCCAACATTCTCATAGAAACTGGTAGGATGGTCCACATATACCTCCTCCTGCAAATCACTATTAAGGAATGCATTTTTAACATTAAGTCGGAAGAGCGGTCATGAATAAGTAGCTTGTAGAGACAATAGGATCTGAACTAAGCTCATCTTAGCTACTGGTGCAAAGGTCTCTAGATAATCTATACCATAGGTCTATGTATACCCTTTTGCAACCAACATTGCCTTGTACCTCTCTATGTTGCCATTAGCCCTGTATTTCACAGTGATTATCCATCTACATCCAACTATCTCCTTGTCTACAAGAAGTTCAACTATCTCCCATGTTTGGTTCTCAATCAAAGCCTCCATTTCTTCTTGCGTAGTTGTTATCCACTCGGGTTTGGAGAGTGACTCAATATAGGGAGGTGATATGGCACTATAGGAGAGATGGTGTGAAATGCAATGGACTGTACGCTTTCTCTTTCCATTGCGGAGTGCAATAGGAAGATCAAGATCAACTGCAACATTAGTGTTAGGTACAAAAACATCATCTAGGGAAGAAAGGAAGGCACGGTAGAAAGGTGATATGGCACTGTAGGAGAGATGGTGTGAAATGCAATGGACTGTACACTTTCTCTTTCGCTTGCGGAGTGCAATAGGAAGATCAAGATCAACTGCAACATTAGTGTTAGGTACAAAAACATCATCAATGGAATTAGAGGTAATAACAAACTCAAGGGAAATGCTTGGAACTGTATCAGCCAAATCTAGAACCTTGGATGGACTGATAGAGAGTGGTGCAGGTTCTTCTACTAGAGCATGTGTGGAGTCAACTCTCTTGCGTTGGTGCTGAAAGAACTGTGAGGCAGGCCGTAGTGGATCACATAGTGGGACTGTAGCTAATTGACATGATGAAGGAATAGGAAGAGGAATAGATATAGATTGTGATCTCTCCTCCCCAAAACACTCCCTCTGAGGAGAACCACTAGAGAAAAAGAATGTAGACTCAAAGAAAAGTAACATTCGTAGTGACAAACTTGTTCCCCGACACTGGATCATAACAACAACACCCCTTCTGGTTTTGAGCATACCCAAGAAAAATACATTTCTTGGCCTTATGATCCAACTTCCTACGATGAGGACCAAGAATGTGAACAAAATAAATACACCCAACAACTCTTAAGGGTATATGAAATATCTCCCCATTTGGAAAAAGAAGACTGAATGGCACTTTAAACCCTAGGATGTGTGAAGGTACATGGTTAATCAGGTACACAACCGTGAGAATTGCATCCCCCCTAAAACGAATAGGAACTGAAGCACACACCATAAGACTTCTTGCCACCGCCACAATGTGTCTATTTTTCCTCTTTGCTGTTCCATTTTGATGTGGTGTTTAAGCACAACTACTCTAATGAATCATCCCATGCTCCAAAAAAATGTGGCCAAATCCTTCTCAAAATATTCTCTAGCATTGTTTGATCCGAAAACCTTAGTCCTCACTCAAATTTGTGAGAATCATCTGGTAGAACTAACGCACCAAAATAGGCACCTCATACGTGATCTCATTAAATATATCCAAGAGTATTGAGTGCAATCATCCATAAATAAAAGAAAATAACGATAACCGTCCATAGAAGAAATATGATAAGGTCCCCAGTGTGAACAATATAAAAAATAGAAGAACTTCTTTTATTACTTGGTTTAAAAGAATGTCTACAATGCTTTCCCAACTGACAACTTTCACACTCTAGACTAGATAACGGAATAGACTTAAACAACTTTGGAAACAAACATCTCAATGAACTGAAAGAAAGATGACCCAAACGATTATGCCAGAGCATAACCTGACTCACTAACTTTGATCCATTACTACTACTACTAACATGGTGGCTCTGATGTCTCAGAATCTCATCTAGAAGGTAGATTCCTGCAAAACAATTACTAGGAAGGAAAGTCACTGAACAGTTCATTTTTTTTGTTAGGCTATTCATAGAGAAGATTAGTGTGAAGTCTAGGAACATGAGACAAAGGACAAAGTAATGCCATCAATCACCCTAACTGTCCCTTTCCTAGCAATGGGAATGTGGGAATCATTTCCTATAGAGACCCTATCTCTACCAGAGCACAACTGGTAAGAACTGAAAGTATATTTGTAGTGCCAAGTTCCTTAACCATTTGTGAGCATAGATTCACATAACCTTTGAACATCATTTAAGACATAAAGATTCTAAGAATGGTATAACGATAAGAGAGGTGCTTGTTAGATCAACATAAGGAATTAGCGATCGGTTAGAGGTTCTTCATAGAAGTTTGGTTGGACGTTTCGTTAATTTTGAACCAAATGTGGAAGACATGTGGACTTGGGTAGTCGCTGAATGGAAATCGAGCAATCACTTCCTGGTGAGGAGACTCAATGCAAGTTTCTTCCATTTTTCCTTTAGTTGTGAAGTTGAAGCTCTTGCTATTCTTTATTGCAATCAAGAAAGGCGTCGTTATCCAGAATTAAGGTTGGGGAGAGGGAATTGGGGCTTTCAAGTTTCGTTTGGATAAATGTTTATGGAATTCCGTTGCATGCCTGGAGTTTTCAAACTTTCAGGGCGGTTGAAGACACTTGTGGCAGTTTTAGGTTCGTTGATTCAAGGACCATCGACTGGAAGAATGTCGTCTCTGCTTGTATCCTTATTGAGGTGGAGGAAATCCATCTTGTTCCAACTTCTTTGTTGCTCCATTTTGGAGAACCGTATGATGTAAGAGTGGTGGTGGAAGGGTCTTACCCTGGGAGTTGGTTAGACAATATGGATCTGTGGAGGGAGGAGTGGAGCACTTCTTCTCATTCAACTGGCTTGAAGTTGCAGAAGTCGAATGGGCTCCAAGGTGAGGAAGAACTAGAGGTTGATGGAGAGGGCACTTTTGGAATAAATCAAGCTAAATATGAAAGTGGGGTTGGTAAGTTGGGGCTGATCAACTTTTGAGATTTTGGGAAGGTGAAGAGAGACAAATCAGGGGAGATTTCAAAAGAGGTGGGGTCCACTTGATATTAAAAAAGGGTGGCCTGTGTGACTTAACCTTTAATGTCGATGGAGGGAGGGCTGGAAGTGAAGGACACTTGGCAGTCCAAGAGCAAAAAGGATGGGGCCTGACGAGGGAAGTAATCAGGTATCTTCGAAGATGTACGAGGAGTGGACCATTAGTTCCTCTAGGGTCCATTTTCGATAGCCCAAAAATCCACTTGGAATGTTGGGTTTAAAATGTAACAGGAGTAATTTTCCTTTTAAACATTCAGAAGGTTTCAGGTGGAGGAGTCTGAACAAAATCTCCTCAAACAAAATTAAAAGAAGGAAGATCGATGGGAGTTGGTAATCTTCAAGTACAGAAAAAGAAGAAAAGACACTTTGGTGAAGACAATGGTGAGAAGCACAGGAAGCAATGCTGCCTAGATCTCCAACATAAGCAAGAACGCTTTGGATGGTTGCGATCAATTTGTGGAGGAAGATGAATCTATGATCCAGAATGCCTTTATGTCATTGGGTTTTGATCAGACGAAGAAAGCTATTACCAATATCCCAAAAGAGGTCAGTGCAGAAGAGCTCGGGGTGAAAGAGAAGGAGAAGCATGGTTTGAGTGGGATTGCTGTGGAAGATTTAGGAGGTAGTTAAGGGAGTAACGATAGAGGAATTGTTAGCCTGGATGTGGCCTTTGGCACACTTCCCCAAGTTGAGAGAAACAACTCTAATAATCGGCTTTTTGAGGAAGTGGTGGTTGGAAGGTTAGGCGTGGATCTAGGACGAAGGAGGGTGATAGAGACTGCTACAGTTAACCCAGTTGAAGAGTTTCACAAGAAACTGTATAGGGCCAGGAGAATACACACATCGTTCACATAACCAAGGTCTTCTCCCATTTGAATTTTGGTTTGGTGGGGATAGGACCTACAAAAAATTATGAAAAGGTTTATAAAAGAAGAGGAAGGAAGGTATTGGTAGCTCCAATTTCGAAGTGGCTGGAAAGGCAAATGCTTGGGTTCTTACGAGTTCGATCTCTTAGGTTGGAACAACTGAACATGAAAAATAAAATGATTCTGCTGGCAGTGCTGAAGTAAGTTTTCCTGTTAGAAGCCTTGAAGAGGAGGAGAGGTCTAGAAGAGTCCCTATCAAGAAAGTTGTGGAGAGAGAGGTCGAAATAGGTAAAAGTCTTGGTTTATTCTTTTGGAGGGATGAGGAATTTGCTAAGAGGGCCTTTGAGGAGTTTGAAAGAAAGAGGACAGACGGGAGGTTGAAGAAATTGGAAGCTAGAGAAAGAGGTGACAAGTGGGATGAAGAAGATGATGGGCAGGTTGAATGTTTTGAGGAAGAGGATTAGGAAGCTTTGGTGTTTGGGCTTTGTTTTAGGATCATTTGATTAGGAGCAGGGTGCAGGTGTTCATTTTGGAGTTTTCTCTTTGTTTTGAATGTTTTTGTATGTCAGTGTCTTTGGGTCTATTTTGGTGTTTGTCTTTTCTCTCGGGTAATTTCTTGTCACCTTTCCCTTTGTATTCTCTTTTTATTTTAAAGAATTTTTCTTTACCCTTAGAAAAAAGAACTAAAAAGGGTAGACATATTGGTCATGTGCTCAGATGCTTCCTTCTTACAAGGGTAGACATATGAACTACATGTATGAGCAAAGGAAGTAGTGTGATTGGCTCCTGCACTCTACTGCTTGCCTGCTTGAAGAACTAGAACTAGTCGAAAGTCATTCTTACTCATAAGCTGTCCATAATTCTCCAATTCAGTTTTGACTGCTATCACTGTAGTGGACTCCAAGTCGGCTTAGGTGAGAGGTCCTGAAGAGTCTCCAATAATTGCCACGTTTGCATTTCCCTTCTTGTTCTTGACCCGAGCTGGTATGAAATGTGGATGGAGCTTTTAATAGGTGTCTCTTGTATGCTTAGGCTTCTTGCAGTAGTCACACACCAAGTCCTTATCCTCCCTCCTAATCTCACTACTCCTCCTGTCTCCATTTGGCTTGGGTTTGACTGTACTAACCATAGCTGGCTGGTCAATCCCTGAATGTCTCAACATGACATTCCTCCTGCTCTCCTCTCTAGATACAAAGGCGTAGTTTTGAGAAAAAGTCACACTTTCTCTAGAAAGGATGTATTGCTTGAAAATATCAAATTCAGGGTTCAGTCCAACCAAGAACTCAAAGACCCTATTCTTCTCCACCAATTTCTGATAGGTTGTTGCATCCTTCGTACTCTCCCAAACCATAGCCTCTAAGTGATCTATCTCCTGCCAAAGTGTTTTCAACATGGAGAAATATATAACAAGTGGTTTATGTCATTGTTTTGTATCAATCACTAGATTCCTTAACTGATAGGCTCTAGCTACATTCTATTTCTTGGAATAGGTTTCAGTCACTCCATCCCAAGTCTCCTTTGGAGTATTAGCCCACAAAATTTTTACCAGTGTGTGGTAACATAAAATTACATAGCTAGGACATCACCATGTAATTGTCTTGTACCCACAGGGAGGAATCTGTATCAGGTTTCTTCTCCTCCCCAGTGATGTACCCCAATTTCCCATGAGCACCAATAGCTATCTTGGCTGATTGTGCCCATTCTAAATAATTTGTACCATCCAATTTTATTGTGGTAATAATCCCAGACCCAAAAACATCATTGGTACTTCCTACACCCAAACCCAGGTTACCGGTTGACTTCTGCTCAGTACTCCAACCCTCCATTTCAACTTCAAACAACTCAAAAATAAAAAAATTAACCATGTAGAAAGCCTCCAAGATTAGATTGATATCACACAAGGGTAGAAGACCTTTTTGGAGGTAGAAAAACCTACCCATTAAGAAACCTCTCTTCTCCCACCTCTCACTGGAGGAAAAGTGAATCGATCTCTCTAGAAGGCTCAAGAACTGCCAAAAACTAAACCGCCCCCTATATAAAACCTAGAGAAGTCAAGAAAAGTCTAAGCACCCAATACTAGGTCAAAAATGAAGAGTCCAACTTGACTAGGACTCTTCCTCTCACTCCAGTTATTCTTGATTTTGATGCCAAAACACAGATCACCCTCTTGATGACTGAAACCCACCAAAAAAGCCAAGAACTGGGCAGTCTAAAGTAGATCAATGAGCCCTTTATCTCCTCATGCAATCAACTAATTTAGGACTGCATGGATGAACTCCAAGAAACCCTAGTCTTGCTTTGATTCCAGGTAGAAATCTGCTGAATAAAAAACTGTAAAGAAAAGAAGTGTCTCTTGTGGGAGAAGAGAAAGAGAAGAAAAGAAGTTGAGGTAGAAAGAGAGAGCAAATCAGATCTGGCTGCCCTCTCCATTAGTATTTATACTTTAATTAAAAAAGAGAGTACAATGACTAATATGCCCTTATAGGGCGGCTAACATATAAAACTGCATAAAAAACTTAAAAACATCACTCCAAAGGGTCCCAACAAGTGTGTTGTGGTCCCCACTTCCTATCTAAACAAATAATAAACAAAAAACAATTAAAAAATCTGCACAAAATCCTCAACAATATTCCAAGAAAAGTAGATCTTAGATCTCTTGGGAGTAGTACAACATCAACTAAGTGACACTCGAAGTGGGGAGTTAGCAAAGAAAAGTCTCTTCAGAAAAGATTAAATAAAATATTAGAGAGAGAGGAGCTGTATTGGCTACAAAATGGGGATAAAAATACAAAATTATTTCATATGATCTCAACCATAAGGAAATACAACAAAAATTACCAAAATTAAGAACTAGAATAATGAATGGGTTTCAGATCCCTACCAAGTCAAAAAAGTTTTGACTGAGGCTCTAAAGGACAGACTAAAGCAAGAGAGCACGGAGAATAAGGATCAATTTTTGGAGATAATAGGTCAATCTCTATTAGAGGAAGAAAATGAAAGTCTAGGCAGGTAGGTCCAGGAGGAAGAAATTCTTGAAGCTTTGAAATCCATGGGTGATTTCAAAGCTCTAGGTCCAGATGGATTAAATGCAAATTTTTACAAAAACCATTGGGGTATAATTGGAGAAAGTGTTAAACAAGTAATTGAAGTTTTTTTTTTTTTTTCATTCTGGGAAATTAATAAGGATTTAAATAGTACTTTCATTGCTTTAATCCTGAAAACCAAGAAACTAGAAAAAAGCTGATCATTTTAGACCTATAAGATTATGTGATGTTATATACAAAATAATTGCAAAGATCCTAGTAAATAGAATAAAACCAATTCTAGCTAAACTAGTCTCTCCATTCTAATCGAAATTTGTCCCTGGAAGACAGATTGTGGACAATAGTTGTAATGTAATATAATTTATAATATACAACAGACTTAGAAATAGAAGGAGACTCACTATTGGTCATCTCTTGGGCCAAAAACATCACATCAGTACCTTGGAAGCTCAAATTTATCTTCAGAGAAATTGACACACTTGCAAGGAAGTTCAACTCTCAGTTTGGTTGGGTCAAACGGGATGCAAATGGGATGGTGGATACCCTAGCAAAACAAGGGGCAAATAGATCTTCATTGTACTGGGCAGAATTGTAACTAATTGCTGGAGATTGCAGTTTGTCCCTCTGCAATCTTTATCTATTGTAACTTTATTTGTCTGTTATTAATGAAAGTTTTTTGCTGATAAAAAAAATATAACTTGTAGTATATTCAAAATATATAATTATGTTCTGTTATAACATATTTTTTATTTTATTTTATATTATAATTGTTAGAGTTGACTATATAGGGGTAGTTTTTTCTTTTCAGTATATTATTAGTGTGATGTAATGTTTATTATGTTCAAGTTTAAGTTATATGTTCCATACTTAATTAGGGGCATAAGAGTCTATGTACTTAATAGAAACATATAAATACAATATGACCGACTAGAGAATTGTCTTCTTCTCTAGATTGAACCAGTTTTCTCCTCCTTCTCTTCTTTCTCTTTTCTCTCTTTCTTTTGTCTTTATTCTCTGCTAACCTAGGGCTGAAACCAGTACAGATTTGTTCTGTAACATGGTATTAGAGCAAATATAAATAGTTAAGGTTAACCCAAAATTTCCTTGTTCGTCTTCTGCCCTAGATCTCTGCAGAGATCTCATCGATCCCTTGGAGTTTCACAGAAAGGCTGAAAAGGAGTTTTCGTTTTTCTTTCTTGGAGGTTTTCATGCCTCAAGTTGGTTCTGTGGTGCTTGTTTCATGTGGTTTGTAGAAACCCTCTAATTGATGGATCGAAGAGGGCTGTTTTAGGTGGTGTGGTGATCGGATCAGTGTAGTACTGATTTATGAAGTTCAAACAAGTAGGTTGTATGGGTGATACCATGTGAGATAGGTAGTAATCAATTGCAGGTCTGGTAGTATGTGTTTTGGTGCATTTCGGTATCTTCTATGGTGCTGAAACAACAGGGCTGCAATGACAGTTAGGGTTAAGAAAGGTAAAAAAAAACACGTGCAGTGTGGTGGTTAGCAAATGAAGTGGTGTGAAGTACTAGTGAGTGGAGTTTTTTTTTTTCTATGGCAGCCATGGCAGCAATGGGAGGCAGCAGTGGACATAAATCTAGTGTTATGATTCCCCTTGATTATCTTTAGTGTGCAAATGACCTCTATTAAGTTGAATGGTGAGAATTATGTACCTTGGGAAAAATTTGTAGAAGTTTTTCTTAGGGCTAAGAAGGTGAAGCATGTGACAGAGGAGAAACCCTTAGCCGACTCTCAGGGTTACAATGAGTGGGAACAAGAAGATGCATAGATTATAATATGGTTGTGGAATAGTATGGAACCAAAGATTAGTGTGAATTTTATGTTCTTAGATATAGCCAAAGAGATTTGGGACCATGCAAAGAAGCTGTACTCTAGACAAGACAACACTACCAAAGTATATCAGCTTTACCAGGAGTATTTTAATCTGCAACAAGGAAATCAAAGTCTTGAGGAGTATTATGCTAGTATGAGGAATCTTCAGAATGAATTGAATGTTTATCATCCCCCTATATCTGATGTTAAAGTTCAGCAACAACAGAGAGAATAACTTGATGTAACCAGATTTCTAGTAGGGTTGAAGTGTGGATATGAATCGGTGAGAGCATAGATACTAGGCGGATATGCTCTTTCCTCTCTGGAGGAAGTGTTTGCTCGTCTCCGGAGGATTTCTGTTGGACCTCCAGAACATCCTACTGTGACTGATAGATCTGCCTTTGTAGCAACTAGAGCTGGAGGTCGTGGTGGTAGAGGAGGAGCTCGAGGAAGTCAGCTAGGTCGTGGTGTAAGTAATGGTCCCATGTTCAACCGTGGTGGTGGATGTTTTGGAGGTCGGGACTCAAGGGAAGCATGTGGTAATGGTGTGAGGAGGTGTACACACTGTGGTATTGAGGGGTATACTATCAAATTTTGTTATGATTTACATGGGCCATCCTCTACCTGGGCCAATCATTCGGTGGCTAATAGTGGTGGTACGAGAGGTGAAATTCAGCATAGTGATCCGACACCTTCTACACCCACAGATGTCTTTGGGAAAGAGATGATGAGTGTTCCACATGATGAGTACGAGCGGTTTCTTTAGGCTACATCACAACAGAATACAACTACCCTTGCCCACTCAGGTATGGCTTGTCTGGTATTCTAAATCCTCTCATTAGATTACTGATTTTGGAGCTTCCGATCACATGACTGGGACTCCAGGTGTATTTTCTTTTCTTTCTTAGTCCCCTACTTAACACACAATTACCCTTGCTAATAATGGCTTCACATCTACTATCTGTGGTGATGGTAATGCTAACCTAGACTCCTTACCCTTGTCCTCAGTTTTGTATGTTTCTGAATTTCCTTTTAACTTTATGTCTGTTAGTAAATTAACCAAGTTTATTAATTGATCCATCGCGTTTTACTTTTCCTCTCGTGTTTTTTAGGATCTCAATACGGGGATGAAAATTGGTGGAGGGCATGAAGCTGGTGGATTGTATTACCTTGATGGTGGTGGCTCTTCAACAATTCTTAAATCATCTCTTTTTCCTCTTTAGTGGCATTGCCAAATTGGTCATCCATCTCTTAAAGCTCTCAAGTTACTTGTTCTGTCTTTGGGTAGTCTTTCTACTTTGGAATGTGAGTCGTGTTAGTATGGGAATTACCATCGTGTTCCCTTTAGGTCTAGGAGTGATAGCCATCCGTCGAGTCATTTTTTTTCATCCATTTGGACATTTAGGGTCCAAATAAAATAGTGTCATACAATGGTTACAAATATTTTGTAATTTTTGTTGATGATTATTCAAGGATGACATGGCTTTATCTTATGAAAGGAGTGAAGTGTTTTTTATTTTCCAAAAGTTTCATGCTGAAATCCATACTCAATTTGGTGAGCCTATTAAAATCCTTTGTTCTTGTTTCTACTGTTGCTACAGTAGTCCGAACCAGTAAGGAGAAGAGGAAAAAGAAGGAGAAGAAGAAGAAGAAGAGAAGAAGA
>NW_010729214.1:439634-514378 GCF_000365185.1 Nelumbo nucifera | reverse complement strand
TGGGATATCCTAGAATCATGGGATATTAATTGGAGAATCCCACTGATATAGAAATTAGTTTTTTAGGAAAAGTTAGTTTCCTATTTTATCACCCTGTAAATTAGCTCTATAATTCTATATAAAGTTGTGTATATGCTCCTTCCAAGACAATACAATCAATTCATTTTTTCTCAAATTTTCACAGATAGGTAATGAAGGTCACAATGGAATGATGCATGGAATGATAATAGCTTCAACACGCTTAAATCATTAGTCTTAGCTGATTTTCTTTGTTTTGCTTCTTCTTTTGTAGTATAATTAGTTTATCAAAAAAACATATGTTTAGATTAATGTCCTTGGAATCCCACTACACACATGGAGTACCCAAACCTTTAGAGCAATTGGTGATGCCTGTGGTAGACTTGAAAGATAGGATTTTCATAATAGGCTCTGGTATTAGGTACAATTCACAAGGATCCTTGTTGAACCAGAAGAGCTAAAATTAATTCCAGGAAGGATGGATTTGTTCTAGTCTAGAGAGAAATTTGATCTATAGGTCATGGTAGAAGGTGTCAATCCCACTTTTAGCCCTTTGAATTCAGAAGAGTGAGGGGGGTGGGGGTGTTGAAGAGTCTTAAAGAACTGTTCAACTTAAAAGCTTAAGCTGTTATGAGGTCCCTGAATAGGTTATTACTAGCGAAGTAACCCGTGCTGAGCATGGGAGAGTGATACTGGACGGGGCATTGAGTCAACACCAACTCTAGTGACATCTTTACCACATAATCTCGTTGATGAAGGGACAAAAGTCCACATCGATCGACCAATAGGTAGACTAACCTGAGTTGTGGGCCTCTTACTTTATTTGGCATTTACTCGTATGATACTACTACCTACTCTAGTGCCCGATACCGAAGATTAGGTTTTAGGTGCCTAAGCGAGCTAGGAGTAGACACAAAATTTGGCAGCTTGTTATGGCGTTCTTCTGAAAGACGTTAGGCCTCTAATGGTTCGCTCGGTGGCCCCTAAAAGAAATCGCTGTTGAATGGGTTGGTTGCCGTCCCTGCCCGCACCGTCACCAAGTTAATAATCTTCACCTGCTCTACTCCTTTGTAAACCCCTCCACCGCCACCTTGAGGATGCTGGCTCTTGTTCAACAGTAGCTGCTGGTTCTCAAGTATCACAACAGCGTTATTCTGAAAGGCAATTTCACGGTTAACATTAGCTGGTACGACAAGCTCTCCCCGGTCCAGCGCTCCATACTCGTCGACTTTCTTCAATCCCTGAACGCCCCTCAACTTCGTGCTACTCCCTTTGTCCCGTCGTGGTGGCGATCTATTGAAAGTGGGTTCTAGCAAACTCATCTTGGGGAGGCAAATCTTGGACGAGGAATGCTCTCTCGGGAAGTCTCTCAAGACCTCTCACATCGTTGCTTTGGCTGCCAAAGGAGACCAGAAGAACGCGATCAACGTGGTCTTCACGACCAAAGATGTTGTTGTAGATGGGTTCTGTATGAACCGTTGCGGTACCCTATGATTTTGCTTAGGAAACTACGGGAATAAAGAAGAGTAAGTTCGTCTGCGTGTGTGTCAGTAATTCTTAGACTCAATGCTTGGCCAGTGTGCTTGGCCATTCCACTAGCCAATTTACAGTCTACAGACACCGTAGTTGGTGCCTCCGAACGGCGATGTCGGGGTTGATGACAAGATTATTAACCAGGCAACGGTGCTGGCAGGGACGGTGACCAACCCATTCAACAACTATTTCTTTCAGGGGCCATCAAGCACACCATTAGAGGCCGTGCGCCAATGCCCTATTCGAGTCTGTTGCTGATCACCATTTCTTCGATAGTGACAGCATGAACATGGTTCATGCTGTTAGCATCCAAGACGGCTCGGTTGCCTTGAATGCAATTGGGGAAGAGGACAGGTA
The DNA here is from genome assembly GCF_000365185.1 of Nelumbo nucifera. Next base: position 512,470 of record NW_010729214.1, on the reverse strand, counting down.
CCCTATCATAGAAGAGGAGGAGCCGAGCAATTCCAAAGTGGCCGTGAAGCTCACCAATGGCCTTCGGAAAGACAGGGCGGCCAAGGGCTCATTCCTGAACGAAACGCTGCGTCTCAGTGAAGTGGCAAGTGTAGCTAGCCAAGCCGTTGTGGATGCTAACAGCATGAACCATGCCGTCACCATCGAAGAAATGGTGACTGGTGAAGGGCTCGAACAGGGGATCGGCGTCATTACGATTGTAGATGCCTTGAATGCAATCGGGGAACGGGACAGGTGGACCATGACTCCTTTTGAACAGAGGTTTTGATTTTGTCGGTTTTGGCATAGGGAATGCTATTTCCGCATGGAAAAAATGATTTCTTGTGCGGATACCTTTTCCTACGGGAAGAGAAGGCTACGTTGCCTAAAACAAAGGTCCATCCCACCTTAGTATATATAATAGATTATACAACATCCCTCACATGAAAGCCAATTGGGCTTAAAGTGTGGACAGGCACATGCCCACCCATACCTTGTGCTGAAATTTGATTAATTGTAATGGCAGCGAGAAGGATTGAATAGTTGCTGACTTGGTTAAACAAGCTTTGATTATTGATACCATCCCAAGGAACCATTCAACCTAAAAGCTTAAGCTGTTAAGTGAGGTCCCTGAATAGGTTTTTGTTCTCTAACAAAGAGAAAAGGAAACCTCCAAGTGAGGATAGGTCGTCATAGGGAAATAGAGGAGGTGAACATGTGGGAATGGAAGCAAATGGTCAAGAGGTTAGGGATGAGTTGAAGGGTCACATAAGATAAGGGCAAAAGTGTAATTTGTGAGGAACCTGATGATCAATTGAAAAGGTGATTTTTTGAAGGAAATGGGCCTAGTAATTTTAATGGGCCTCTGGCTGGCTCATCTAAAGTGGTTGGTCAAAATAGAAGGGTTCGGTTTGGGATTAACTTACGTTGTTTGCTTCCTTCTTTCTCTTTTACTTTTTTTTTTGATTGGTTCTCTCTCTTTTACTTGAGTTTCTTTCGAATATTTTTCATTACCTAGAACTGGCTTAACTTGTTAACTCCTACTTTGCAGCCTGCAATTGCAGTTGCTATCAGGGAGCAACTTTATGAGGTTAGATTTTTTACCTTTCTTTTGGAATGGACTTATTGAATCCAATTATTTGATATTATATCTTGCATAATTTTGTGATAATGTATGACAATAATATTTTTGGTTGCTATATTCTAAAAAGAGAACTTCTATGTTTTAGATTGCAATTCAGAGTGTTGCCTCTGCAAGGGAAAGCAGAATAAGCAAGAAAGGTCGCCGTGGAGCAGAACATGTCACAACTAGGTATGCTATGTAACAATCTCGTTTGTTTGGTATTACTTCTAATTGTTCTGAGGATCAAAGCATGAGTCTGACCTCTTCTTCGAGGTGCATTTTGTTAGAAATGTGTGTCAATGCTTGACATCTCTTTTTTTTTTTATTTTTTCTTTTGAGAAGACATGCTCATTTATGGTTTTTCTTTTATATACTTGCAGCAAAGCAGGTGGCACTGTCTTGGACTTGGTGAAGCTATTTGGTGGAAAATCAAGTGTCCTTCGGTAAGATTGATGTCAATTTTAGAAGTTTCATTTGATGTTATTGTTTATGAGTCAGGGAAAATCAGTTTGGTGCACTGTTCATGATCTAGCTGTAATGTCTAGATACTTCTTTTTCTTTTATTTTTGTGATAATTGTGTTTAGATACTTCTTTTGTTACAAATACATCAAGATATGAACCAGAAAGCTTTCTTCTTTTCTCATATGAGGGTCAAATATATTTCACCAACGTTTTCAACCTGCTGTTGACCCGGATAGTCAAACTGTCACCTGGCCCTATTTCCGGGTCCAGTTTTTCTAAAACCCACCATTGGACCAAAAACCGTTGACTTGGCCAAAACCCGTCCAACCTGAGAGGTTGATCTGTTGACCCACTTGACCTGGTAACCTTGTCATGGGTTACAAGTTGCATGCATCAAAGCTTCTGGAGGGCATAATTTTGTGCTCAGTTTTCCAATTGGGGTGATCTTCTTTCCTTTTTATTAACTTGGGGCAACTTTTTGAGATCTACACGTTCTAAGGTGCTGAAGGTGACTTGCCCTGCTATTTTTGCCAAAATAATGCCATTTTTTTTGCCTCAAATCCCAATTTTAGTTTTTTTTTATTTATAAAAATTAAAAACTGAAACAAAAAATGTAACTTAGACATAAAATAATACATATATTACATGTGGAATGTGATTATATATTATTTATTCTATATAATATATTTATACATATATACTTATATTTATGTATATATTATTGATGATGTGTCACGGTCTCACCTGTCCAACCCATATGGTTGAACCTTTTACCTGTGACCCGGAGGCAAAAACGGTTCAGCCTCTGGGTTAGTTTCTAAAATGCTGTATTACATGCTTTACCAGTTTCTCATCATCCATAGTCCATACTATACATCTATATGATTGCAGTTCTTAAAAATAACATCACACATGGGGCTATATAGATCTTACAAACCATTAATCCATAACATGTGCGAAAGTATATTTACTCCACATGCAGAAGTGACATTGATCTTATGATTCATGACATATTGACTTAATCCTCTAATTTATCAACAATTTTTTGTCCTAAATCTTAGCCTCTCAGTCTTGGGATGATGCTTCAGATTTCTGAATTTTAGTAACTTTGATGTTTGAGGTACCTCAGTTACCAGATCATGAAGTGGGGATGCACCCCATAATTGTAGAATGAAAAGCTCCAAATTTTGGAGAATAGTCTACACGATGCAAACAGATAAAGCAAATTGCATTAACCAACAGCATTACAGACTTGCTCTGCTACTGAGTCCATACCTCAGAGGCCAGATCTTGGAGTGGAAATGTTACAAGGACACCCCACCCTTGGAGATCACTTCTGAGTTGATGTCTTCATGAATTGACTTGTCTCTAACTCTTCAAAATATGTGTTGGATTCAGCAACAGTGTGAGTCAGGTGGATTTACCAAAACACCCACTGTATTGACTGACTCTTCAAAATTACATATGCTTACTTTAAATGCCTCTATGTAACAATGGTCCAACTGTTTAAACCATCCCAGACTTTAGTATTTGTAGTTTCCCAAGTTACATAACTTATTACCTATTGTTTATTGGATTTCTTTGCCCAATTAACATTGAAATTAGGAAAAGAATGAAAAAAAAACTAGTGTGGCCACATAGAAAATAGGCAAAGGATGTGAGTTTAACATGTCAATTGTAAAATGTAAGTTAGCTATTTAACTTGTTATGTGGATTATGCCTATATAATTATATGGGTTAAGAATATAATCATGATGTTTAATGATATAAAATAAAATATTTATGTGATGTGTCTGCAAATGCTACTTTTTGAGTTTACTGAGTTGGACTCCTAGAAATGTATTCTGATTCCACGCTCTGTCCATGCAACACTAAGAAATAAAAGACTTCAAAATTTTGAATTTGATGATCATATACAGACATATAGAGCAAAGTACATGAACTACATTAAAAGCTTGAAGTAATAGCGTTGGCACCTACAAACAATTAATTGTCAAAGACATCATAGATCCAATTTTCCATTCCTATGGTCCGGTAGATTATTTATTTATCTTTCCATCACAAGTTCAAGGACTCCTTATTTGACATTATCATAAGCGGGTTAGCAGGCAGCATGTGATATAAGTGTGGACCGCTCCTCAGGGAATCATTAAGCTCAACTTTATGGGTACACCTTAGGGAACCAGAACCCTTGGGAGCTGATGGCTTTTTCAGAGAGAGAGAGAGAGAGAGCAGAGAAGAGAACATTATGGTGTATTTTGGCCCTATGGCCATTGGTGATTCCACCAGAGTGGAGATTTGGTGCGATTTCAGGATCTTCTGCTTGCACTCTTTCTAGGGTTTGAGTGACTTGAGGTTGTGTGGGATTTAGATTGTTGGGTGGATGCTAGATGGGCCCTATGGTCCATGGACTTTGGTTTTAACAATCTTACCTTCTGGGTTTAAAACTATTGGCTAAAAACTGATTATAATCCAGCCAAACTATCGAAAAGACATGAATACATGTTATGTCCTTGGTTTTTAGCATGATGAAGTATGAAATAATCAGAGAAAGGTATAGTTATGATTTCCAATATTATAAGAAGCAACAGAAAAGATCATACTTCATCAATATGTCTCTGTTTTCTCCCTACACTTCAGAAGTCATTTTTTCCCAGTTTATTTATTTATTTTTTCTTTTCACTTTGGCCTTCTCTTCTCAATATATATAACTAGTCAAAACTGAAAACTATCTATCTATGATTCAACTGCTTCTATATGTGCATCTTTTATTTGTATCCTTGATTTTCTTAATTACTGCTTCTCTCACTGCCCCCCTCCCCCTTGCATTCACTAATTCTACCTACTTTCATTTCTCGTTCTGCTTTTAAAGTTATAACTGTCACATTATCTAAGCAATCTACAACCAGGAACTGACACTTCAAACCTATTTTTGTCTCTCATGAATCAGGAAAAGGAAGGAATGGGAATTGTATGAACCTATTATTGATATTTTATCAAATGAGGAAGTGAGTGCTCTTGATGCAAGGGAAGAGCGGAATGCTCGGTGACATTGACTTCTGCATTTACACTTGTAACATGTCTGCCAAAAGTTAAAAGTAGCAAGCACCATTTGATAGCAATTAGGTGCAAACCCAGTGGGTTCTTATTTTTCTGTAGTATAGGCACTTTTTCTAGGAGAAGCAGAAATTAATAAAACTGGAATACAGAACACCACAGTAACTTTCTGTTTATGCTTGTATGGATATTTACCTCTGAATCTATTATTTATTTTTATATATTTTAAGTTTGTAGTTGTGTGGCTTAAGGGAAGGTACAATCAAAAGATGATGGATATTTAATGTCATACACATACACAAGACTTCAATTTTGTGTAGCAAGACAAGATACCAAATGCATTACTACAATGGGGAAAATTATAAATCCTCATTATCACTGTATTGGATTTTTGAAAGGTTCCAATAATTGATATTTGGTTTAATCCTTCATAATTCATATGTTGCAAGATGGAAGAAAGTATTCTCCATATATTTTGCTGATGCATCAAACATTTTTAAGAAACTTGCTTAGCGTTGGTAAACTGATGCCTATAAGTTATGGGTTCAACTATGATGCTGAAAGACATGATAGCAGAAAAACTTATAACCAATCAACTGGCATCATCATAGTGATAACCAATCAGGTGGATTTTCATCAAAATTCATGGGGCTTTGATTGGTCAATGCCTTTCCGGTATCATGCCCTTGGCATCATAGATTTTTCCGGTGCAGATTTGGTAAAACCCAAGTTCTAACGAAAAGGATTTCTAGAGGTGCCAATATAATATTGTGTACCATGGTTAACGCTTCAATAAATATGAAAATGTTTTGCCAGCTATCTACAGTGAATGTCTGACCTTTTTTCTTTATTTTTGGGTAAACTGAATATGTAATTAGGGGATAGCGACACTTAGCCCCGCCAAACTTCTTTTGCGACAGGGAGCCCCCTGGATACATCTAGATGCATAAAACTAAAAAAAAGTAACCTTTGTTTGGAGATGGGGGCCCCCCTGGTTTATGTTCCTAATACTAATGTTTTATGACTTTTAACTCAAAAAGTCTCAACCAAACATAAAGTATATGTTTGGCATTGATGCTGCAGATACAGCACTAAAATGGAGAAAACGGTGATGCTGATGTGTGGGTTGAAAGTAGTGTTTTCTGAGAAAACGGTGTATTTTTTTTTTATGTTAGAATCGTTGTTGCCAGGTAAGGATGTTTCCTGGAACAATTTTTTCTGTTTGGTACCGATGTTTCAGGAAACGTTTTCAGCACTGCTACCCATTATCCAATGCCACATCATTGCTACCTTACATTCCTGTTGGCAGCAATGAGCTGCAGCTCAAGGAAACACCAAATTCAGCATTGCTTTAAGCCATGCCTTCCTGATTTCCAAGGCATAGCTTTGGAGCACCGTTTTTTTTTATGGAAAAACGGTTCCAAACAAACACCCGTTTCCAGGAGCACTGTTTTTTCCGACGTAACGTTGATATGGCACCGTTTTTTGGAGCAACAACAATGATGCCAAACAGATGCAAAATTGGCGTTTAAACTCAAATATGCTTAAGCGGCACTGATGTAGCAGCGTTTCAATTAGAAACATCCATGGCACCAAACATCACTTGAACGAAATAAAATGGAAAAGCAATAGATATTATATTAGGGATTAGGGAAAGCTTCCAAGCAAATGATAAAAATGGATAAGGAGACAATAGGTTTCCTTGTCTTCTCAATAGATGATGTCTCTATATCGGACATATCTTGGATGGTGTCGGATATGTCTCGGGTTGAGACACTATTGGATTACTTGATATATATATATAGTTTTCAACAAACGTATCCACGAGTCCATGCTTTCCTGTGTTATCGAATCAGATTCTTAGACAAGTGTAGAGTTGCAACTAACTCCTGTATCCACGACCATGCAACACTGGCATAAAATAAGCATCTGAAATTGCATAAAATAACCATTCTTGAACATGACTCTGGAAGTCCTCTGTGAAAACAACAGCAGGGGAACTATTAAAAGAAAAATGAAATGTCTGGTTTTTGAATGATCTGTATTGCCCTTGGTTTTGTGTTATCCAGTAGACTATGCTCTATTATCATTCCATGCCTACAGGCTGTAGTCCCTAAATGAGACTCAACACACTGTACCCCAATGAGTTTGTAGCTGCACTTGGATTTTTTTTCCTAAGCCCCAAGTCCCAGGACTCCCTACCGATCCTTCTAGCGTATTTTCCCACTTATAACGAACAGGGGACCTTTATGAGTATTTTGACCATCCAATTCTGATGGTAATCTTCATCTTATCCTGCTTCTCTTCTTTCCCTCTCTTCTAACAGAAGGTTATTGCCTTATTGACAGTGGTTCTGTGTTTTGTACTCTGACAGACGAGTTCTGATTAGCAACACTTGGTCTTTATGGCTCTGTTATGGTTGTTATTATTTGACCATTTTTAGATTAATCACTTCACTTGTATGGTGTATGCATTCAAGGAGATATCGTTGCTACTTGCTAGGGTTTAGTTCGAGTTTGGTGAACAACTTATTCAACTTATTAACTTAATGTAAGAATGGGACAAGCAAAATCTTTCAAATGATATGATACTAGTTTGGTTCATGTGAAACCCAATTCACCAATAGTCCCCACAAGAACATGAACCACTTACAAACCGGTGAAACCGATTTATATCCCTAACCACAATCTCTCTCTCAAAAATCTCCGACGCCAACTTCATTACTGTATGACAATCTCCGCAAGTTCTCAAGTTCTTTTTAATTCTAATTGGGGCGCCTGCAGGAAGACTGAGTAATCCAAAAGCAAGAGCTAGTTTCTCACTGTGATACCACAAGCTCTGCTCCTTGTAACTTTCAACGTCGTTAACTGCAAACTGGGTTTCAGCCACATATCCTTTCTTCTTCACCAACTCTATCATTTTGCTCAGCATCTCATAGATTTCATCCGTCCGAGAATGTGATTTATCGTGTACAGTGAACACATGAGTTGTGTTCTTAATATCAATCCAGCTACAGCCAGGCTCCTTTCTCGCCCCATTAATTCCCATTAATCTCCTTATCTCCTTGGCCTCTTCCAGCTTCCCATAATGCGTATAAATGTTGGAAAGGAGCACATAATTCCCGGGGTTATTTGGTTCCATCTCAAAAAGCTTCTCTGCAACTTCTTTTCCCATGTCAAGATACCCATAATTCCTACATGCTCCGAGCAAAGCTCCCCAAACTGATGGGTCTGGCCTAATTGGCATTGATTCGATGAACCTCTTGGCTTCGTCCAACCGACCAGATCGACCGAGCATATCAACCATGCAAGCATAGTGTTCAGGACCAGGTTTCATCCCATGAACTCTACCCATGGATTCGAAGTAGCCAAAACCTTCTTCAACGCGCCCAGTGTGGCTACAAGCTGAAAGAACACAGACAAAAGTAATGTAATCAGGTTTAATTCCCTCTGCAAGCATCTCCTCAAACAATTCAATCACTGAGCCTCCACAGCCATGTTGTTGGCAGGCTGCGATCATGGCTGTCCAGCATACCACATTCCGATCCTCAATCTCTTCAAACACCCGATGTGCATCAATCAAACTCCCGCATTTAGCATACATAGTGATCAAAGAACTTCCAACACATGTATTTTTCATATATCCAGTTTTGATTATCTGATCATGGATCAAAGTTCCTTGGTCCAATGCCGCAAGATTAGCGGATGCATGGAGGGCTGTTGAGAACGATGCCTCGTCAGGCGATATCCCTTCCCTCCTCATGACCCAAAAATAATTGCAAGCTTCTTCAAATCTGTCGTTCTGCACGCAGCCCATGGCCATTACATTCCACGTAACAACATCTCTATCTGGTATGGACCCGAACAACTGGATAGAATCTTGGAAGCATCCACATTTATTATACATATCCACAAGCGAATTCTTCACATAAGCTAAATGCATCAACCCATGCTTAACAACCACCCCGTGAACCTGTCTCCCAAAGTCCAAACTGCCGACGTTTGCACACGCGCTCAATACGCTCGAGAAGCTCACTTGATCGGGACTGACTGACTTGTCCCTGAGAACCTCCTTGAAGACGTCTATCGCTCGATCAAAAATCTTGTTATGTGAGAACCCCACGATCATTGCGTTCCAGGAAACGAGGTTTCTCTCGGGCATTTCATCAAATACCTTCTCCGCTGAGTCCATATTGGAGCATTTTGCGTACATATCAATCATGGCACTACCCACAAATACATCGGTTCCAAAGCCGTGTTTATGAATCAGTGAGTGTATTTGTTGACCATGAACAATGATGGTGGTATCGGCGCAAGCGGAAAGGATGGCGGAGAAGGTGAAGTGGTTTGGGCGGGTGCCAGAGCTCCCCATTTGGTTGAAAAGGGCCAAGGACTCAAAGGGTTTATGGGCATGAGAAAGCTGCGCGATAAGAGAGGTCCAGGTGACAATGTTCTTGGTGTCATGGTGGATGTTGGAGAATACAAGGACACTTTGATTGATATGGCCGGAAATAGCATACAAGTTGATGAGGTTATTGAAGAGAAAGGTGAGGGAAGAGTAGTTGTTTATGATGATTTGGGCATGGATTTGGGTTGCATGTCGAAAGCTTTTGGTCTGAGCCGTGGAGTTGAGGAGAGTATTGAGATGGGTAGGAGAAAAGGAACAAGTTTGGTGGGAGGAGGATGTGAAAGGGCTTGAGGTGGAGTGAGAAAGGGGTGTAGTAGTAGAGGTACTACGGTTGTAGCATCTTCTTACGTTGAACAAAGCTTTCATAATATGGTTAATAGAATAGTTCAGGCCTTGGGGGGGGGTTGGTATCGGTGGAAATAGACTAATAGCAATGGTTGGTTAAGTGTGAAGTGGCTCCACTTCTCTTTGTGCTTATTATTGGCCACATGATCTGGCTTAATGAGTATGATTAATGGATTCCCTCACTCTCGTATGAAAATTATTCCCAATGCGTGGGACGTTGTCGTTACGTTGGTTAATATAAGCTTAAAAATTGAGAGGATCAAGCCCAAGCCCATATGACCCAGTCCATCTGTATTTTGTAGCGACTTTCGACCCGACGGCCATGCATTTGCATCAGCTTATCTATCTAATCTATCTAAATATATTAAAGGAAGGTTTCCATGCTATAACTCCACTATTTAAACACGTGGTTTTCTTAGAAGTTGTTAAAGCCCACAACCCATTATCACTATTTATTTAAGTGGCCTTCTCAATTTTTAAAAAGCTAGACACATGGCAGTTTTCGAGAAATTCCTATTAAATCCACAACCCACTACCACCATCATTTAGACATGTGGCATTCTCATTTTATTAGAAAGTAGACACTTGGCATTTTCTGAGAAGTTGCTGTTAAAGTTCATAGCCCACTACCACCATTTAGACATATGGCATCCTATTAATTCAAGAAATAGGATTCAAAAAGTGGGTAGTTTCACTCCTAAACATTCTCAATATACAATTATTTATTAGTTTAATACATGTTCATCCATACTCTATTAAATGCAAATGGTAGGACCCATTAAAAAATTACCATTGACCCATGTTTGTTTTTAAATGATTTTTTCAAAAAGAAAACTTTATTAATTACAAACTTGATTTAACTTTTAGGAAGCAACCTAATTTAACTTTTAAAAATAAATAACTCAAAATAGATTTATTAGATAAATAGTAAATACCAAATAAAGTGGGTTATTGTTTACCAATAAGATCTCATTTAATATCTTAAATCAAATTAAAAAACATAAATTAATAGTGGATTTCAAATAAAATAGGTCAAAATAGATTGCCAATTACAAAGATGTAAGACCCATATTAGTTTTTTTTTTAATTTAATTTTTGATAACTAAATAGTAAACTTCATAAACTCATTGTGCATTAAAGTTATGTAAATTACCAGAATTTAGTGTAATTAGAAAATCTATTATAACAATAATACTCATTAATTAAATACTGAATATTAATAAAAATATGAGAAAATAATCATCACCTTTACTAATTAAAAATAATATTAATCTTTAACTAAATAATTAAGTAAATATTACATTTTGATTAATCTTTGAATTTTTACAGTAAAAAATTTAATTGTAATAATTATTATGATATTAAATACTTAATAATAACAATAATAATTAATTAACAAAATATTACAATACAAATAATCTTTAAAAAAATAAAGAAATAATAATAAAAATTTAGACATTTTATGTTTAAACAAAATAAAAATTATCAAAAAATACTAGCCCCATCTTAGTACGGGGTCATTCTCTAGTTAATATATGGGATTCAAAAGTTGGGAGGGACATATAGGAGTATCAGCATATATATATATATATTTATATTCAAATCTCACACAGACCTCCTCTTCCTCACATTTTTCACACGTGGTTACTTTTTTTAAATGAAATCATAAAAAATGTAAGAAGTCAAAATAAAAAAAAAATCTTTGGTCTTACTTGTCTCTAATAAAATCTCTCTCTCTCTCTCAATATTCAATGTTTCTAACATCTTCTCCCATTCCATTGAATCCTAAATCTATATCTAAATATTAAAGCAAGGATGTCCAAGCATAGTTCTTTTCTCTATTTTTTTTTATTCTTTTATGTTGTTATTAATTGCAACCAACCATTAAAATGATGATAGTGGTCTCAGGTTCCCATAAAATGAAATTTACTACTATGTGGCAATCTTTAAGAGAAGCTAGCCCTTATACTTTTCTAACAAACTCATAAGCTGGAAAAGTTTTACCCAAGTTATTACTTTATTGGCAATTTCTTATCAAATTCTTCCTGGTTGAGATTGAAATGAAAAATAGTCTTCTAAGTTCTAACATCAGATTTAGAGAGCACAAACAATCTCGCATAGTGATCATAATAAGCAAGATATTTACAATAAATTGAATGTGTGGTTTGTTGTAAATTGAATGATTAATTTATAGTACACCATACTTGCCACTATAATAATTTTTCTTACACTAAATATTAATTACGATAATAAATAGTAATTATTAAAACTAATAATTTCTATTTTATTTTACCCATTGATTTTATTTTGACAATAATCTTTTGCCCATTAATTTTATTTCCTATTATACAAAATGTTATAAAAATGATTTGACTTTTGACACAAAATGATTTGAGCACATGTAGGTAATTTAATTTGATATGGGCATACCATAGATGATTTAACTTGACATGGGCACGCTATGGGTGATTTAATTTTATATGGATACACGACAAGTGATTTAATTTGATATGGGCACACCATGGATGATTTAATATGATATGGCCACTGTTTCTAAAGTGATAATCTATGATGCAGAAAGACATGGTAGGAAAAGAGCCACCAGATTGGTTACCATGTGTATGATACTAGTTGATTGGTCACAAGTTTTTTTAGATATTATGTCTTCCGATATAATAATTGAACCCCTTTTAATATGCGTTGAGCTGAATTGCTTATTGCATTGGGTCGGGTATGATGCTGATGTTGCACCCTAGAGTCAGTATTCCTTTTTGGTGTTTTTATTTCTCATTGTGTGTATATGTTTCTAGTTTTATATTTCTAAATAAATGCGATTGGGCCATGGGTGGTGCAGATCCCAGATAATTAGTTTGTCAGAACATTAATTCAACTTTTATTTATGTGACTTCTACTTTGCATTTATGATTACTATTTATTCCTTTCATCCAAACAGGCAAAGGACTTAGGCTATGTTTGGTTTCGTGGATATTTATTGAAAAAACACCACCACACCAACGCTATATAGGCATTGGTGTTTATTGCATATAAAATCATTGTTTGGTTTCACCGTTTATCAAATAAACACTGAAAAACTGAAATGCTTTGATTTATGTGTATAGGGCATTTGGGGAAATGTCAAATTTTCGTTTCTCCCAATGCTACAACATTTTTTCAAATGAAATGCTTATGCGACATACTTTATGGGGTGTTAATTTGAAGTGGAAAATAAAAAATATTTAAAGTAATGCCCAACCAAACAACAAAAGCAAGAAACATTTAAAATAAAGTTATAAAAATAAATGTTTAAAGCAATAAATGAAAGAACCAACTAAGTTGTGTTCTACATCATCGTATGGCTATGCCCACTTCAAGTCAAGATAATCAAACTCAACCACAGGCATTTGGGATTGGAACCCAAATAGGAGGTTCTCAAAGTTTGGGCAAGCTTCTAATGTGACATCTTATGGTTATGGATATGGATATGAACATGGATATTGATGGTGCGCGATCTGAGCACTCCTAGCTGGCAGAGGCTGCGTTCCTAACTGGCACCGGACAAGATACTTGCGAGGAAGAAGGCGAAGGATTCCCGGGGAGCTCTCCCGGCGGGGACACTCCGATGCTTAAGTCAGAACTTGGTGGAGAGCTGAGAAAGAGAGAGTTGTAGAGAAATAAGCTAAGAGTGGAGATGCGCAATTTGCAATTACCTTTGCTCTTTGGGGGTTGGAGCTCTTATATAGCAGTGTCTTGTCAAATCAGGCATAACCGCCTCTGATTCTTTGCCGCAGCCGTAACTTGCCAGGGCTGCGCAGGTAACTGTTGCAGAGTACGGCCCTGCCAAGCGGAGGACACCTCTCAGGGTTGGCAGGCACGACGCTGCTTGGCGAGAGACGTGGGTTAAGGTCTCCAGGTTTGGCAGGTACGGTTGTCAGACAGATCTTCCTGTGATATGCCGAGCTGTAGGTGCCGTATCGAGGTGCCTCTACTCGAGGTGGCCTACTTAGGTTTGAGTAGGAATGAATTTATTCTAACTTAGGAAGCTCCCGAGCTCACCCTGAAGTGCCTTGAGCTCGGGAGATTCCTGTCTTGGGAGAACCTTAGCTCGGGATGCTTCCTTGGAAGAATCTTAGCTCGGGGTATTCCCTTCTTGAGGAGGAGCTCAGGGACTCCTTTACTTGGGAGGAACTCAGGACTCCTCACTTGGAGGGACCTCGGGGCGCTCCCCCATTGAGAGAGAGCTCGGGGTAATCGGAGTGTCATCTGGTACCGAGCTGCCATGCTGGATCTTGGCGGACTGCTCCCGCTGAGTTGTCACTTATGCTGAGTCATGTCCACGTGTCCTCTTATGATGAGGTCGGGTCAAATCACCCTCCATCAGATATGGATATGAACAATGCTCCCAAAAGAATTGATCAAGAAAACAATCAATGCTTTGTAGAAGATTTTAGGAGGTAGTATTATCAAAATGTGATGAGTTGGCAACAACATTACAAACCACCAAAACAATAGTATAATCGCCCACCTAATGAATGATTTTAATTTGAGTTTTTGTTTATGTAATAGATCATGTAGTTTAACTATTAACACTAACTCTTGAAGTTTGTAGGGTGATTTCATTTTTTATCATTTTATTATCAATCTTAGTTTTTTGGTTTTATGTGATAGTTTGAATGTGATGCTAAACTTAATTTTTATTTATTTAATAAATTATGAAATTTAGGTGTTAATTTTTTTACTTTGGAAGTCTATAGGGCAACGTCATCATTTACTAATTTGTTATTGATCTTAGTTTCTTAGCTTTATATAATGGTTGGGAATAAGATAATAATCTTGAAATATGTATTGAAGCTTCTTTTATCATTTTACAAAATATCATTGCATATTTCCACATATTTCATAATATTTCCATAATGTCTCTAAGTTTTACAATATTTTTCCTCGACATTTCTGACATATGTCTTATATTTCGGTAAGTGACATTTCCATAGGCATTGACATTTTAAACAATCAGTAACATAGAAAACAAAACATTGAAATATAATTAACAAAGCACATCAAGTAACATACAAGTAGAAATAGTGGTGTTTAGCATATGAAGCAATTAGAAATTAATGAAAAATAAATAATGCAACTTTTGCAGTATAGGCAACAAATGGCTATTAGAAGCTTGAAACAAAAGGGGAAAATTGAAGATGTAACATAAACTAGTAAACCTTGTGTTTAAGGATGCTCATATGTAAATTTCTAAGAAGGGTAATACCACAATACCCATGTTCAAGTAACATAGGGGTTAGCATTACACTAAAGCACAACCAACTCATTCAAGAGACTAATGGCAACCAGAGCAACTACAAAGTAGCTTCTTTTGGCTTTTTGGTGGGTCTCTAATCCAATGGAAGAGAGAACTAGTAGCACATCAATATAAAATATGTACAAGAACACATTATTTCTCATTTATTATATAGAATGATTAATCTCACTAGATTAGGTTTAGAGGGTCATGTTTCAATAAAAATAAACAAAATATAAATCAAAATATAACGTATTTACTATTTATTCAAAAAGGGTATAACACGCTTAGAAGGATACCAAGTATCTTGACATTCGTTTTATACATAATTGCATAGAAGGAAAAAAACACAAGTTCATTTTGATCAGCTAAAAGAGGGAGAGAGGAGTGGAACTAGAGGTGTCAATTGGATTGGATTTGGTTCAACCCGATCCAGTCCAATGTGAGTCCACTTACAAATGGACATGACTCAATCTAGTCCAAAGTCAATACAAACTAAATCCAATCCAATCCATTAAAATGTGAATGGACTAGATTGGATCCAATCCAAACCAAAAGAAATATAAAAAAATATATGTATAAAAAAATAGAACATATAAAAATTACAAAAATATATTAAAATGAAGAAAATCTGAAAATTACAAAAATATATCCTCTTAGCATTGAAAAAGCACTTTTGTAAAAGTGCTTTCATAAAAGTAATTTCATAAAAGTAATTTTATAAAAGTACTTGCATAGAAGTGCATTTATAAAAGTACTTTCATATAAGTGCTTTTGTAAAAGTACTTTCCTAAAAGTACTTTTGTACTTTCGTAGAAGTGCTTTTGTAAAAATGTTTTCATCAAAGTACTTTTGTAGAAGGAATGTTTTAAAAATTAACCTGGAGGCCAAACCGTTTTTGCCTTTGGGTCGTGGGTCACCGGTTCAACTGACCAGGTCGAACAGTTTAGACTATGCCACGTCGACGAATATATGTATTAAGTATATATATTTATATACATATACATATGTGTGTGTATAAATATATATTATAATGTATAAATATGTTTTAGATATGTAATATGTATTATTTTATTTAATTTATGTTTTTTAATTTTTTTATTTATAAAAATGATTAGAAATTGCAATTTGAGGCGCAAAAAGAGATTTTTTTTTCACGAAAATAGCAAGGAAAAGTGCCTATGGTCCCTTGGGACACATGGATCTCGAAAAGTTACTAAAAGTAAAAAATTACCCCAATCGAACTTTGGAGTGCAAAGTTATGACCTCTGAAAGTTTGCATGCATTGAGTCTACAACTCGCAACCCGGTCATTGGGTCAGACGGGTCAATGATCGAACCAGCCATGTCAAATGGTTTTTGACTAAGTCAACGGTTTTTGACCCTCTTGACTGAACCAGACCTAGAATCATGTTCTGGTGACGGTTCAAACGGTTTGACCAACTGAGTCAACGTCAGATTGAAAACATTGCATAGAAGTGATTTTTGTAAAAGTGTTTTCGTAAAAGTTCATTCATAAAAGTGTTTTTGTAAAAGTGTTTTTATAAAATTACTTTCATAAAAGTAATTTTGTAAAAGTGCTTTTATAGAAGTACTTCCATAAAAGTTCTTTTGTAAAAGTGCTTTCGTGTAAAAGTACTTTTATGGAAGTGCTTTTATTAAAGTGATTTTGTAAAAGAGCTTTTATAAAACTGTTGTAAAAGTGCTTTTATAAAAGTACTTTCATAAAAGATCTTTTGTAAAATTATTTTTGCAAAAGTGCTTTTGTAAAAGTACTTTTCTTAAAATTACTTTTATAATATTGCTTCTATAAAAGTACTTTCATAAAAGTGATACATATTATGCTGGTTTTAGTTTTGATCGGTTTCAAATTGGATAAGGATTTGGCCTGATGATCGGATTATTGGAAATTTGGTTTAGGTCCAATTCAGACCAATACGAATATAGACCAATTTATTTTGGATTGGCTAAAATCCAATAATTATAATAGACTGTCCAAATCTGATTTAATAAAGTTTGGATCAAATTGGATCCAATCCAAAGCCAGTCGATTGACACCCCTAAGTGAAACTGCAATATTGTCCAAATATGACTGATATGGAGTCAATGATTGAAAAATAATAAATCTTAAGAAAAGATAATTATCATTGCACATGGAGAACATAGAATCCTAATAAACTCAAAGAAAATCACCCAAAGGGAATAATCTATGAATGAAAGTAAGTAGTAATTTGGTGGCAGTAGTCGATCATGAAGGACCACAATGTTTCCATGAAATGATAAGATGAATATAAGTGTCAGAACCAAGGAAATATATAAAAAAAGACAGCCCAGTGCACGAGGCTCCTACTAAATGTGGGTCGGGGAGAGACAAATGTAGATAGTCTTACCCTACCAGATACAGAAAGATATTGTTTCCAAGATTTGAACGTTAGTCACCGAAGTTGCAATTGAGCAACCTAACTGTTTTGCCAAGCTAACCAGGAAAATATATCACAAATTATGGTTTTAAATGTCAAAGGGACAAATTGGGAGGGCTCAACTTTGTTAAGCTATTTCAGCTAGTCTAAAAATGTTGTTGTAGTTGAGAATCTTAAAAATGCTATTAAGCTGGTAGATGGTGGGAATTTGCGTATGAGCCTCAAATGCTTGGTTCTGCTTTTGGTATAAATGCCAATACTACTACTAGTCCTGGTAATCTGGGTCTACATAAAGACCCAATGTCTGGCATAGCATTTTTTTTGGTAGAAAGTTGCTGCTTGTGTTCTTATATGTTGTCAACCTGAGATCTTATCATTAATCCAAGAAACAACCACAGTCATAGGATTCCCTTTTAATAGATAAAGTGACAAACCTGAAGCAAGTTGTTGAAAGTTGGATTTTACTACAAGGAACTGGAAAAAAATACCAAGGCAATTGTATTCTGGGTAGGTGAAGGCAATGATTCAAGTCTTTAGGAAACCCATTTAAGACCTTACCATCAGGCTGGTGGTTACCTTCAAATAGGAAAGTGATTATGCATTGTTATTTAAAAGCCCAATAAGTTGGTGTATTTGACTAAAATGTGCTTTATTATCCCATGTTCTATCGCATCACACCATACACACCTAATGACCTAATCCTTTTACATTGTCTACACAACCATTTGATATTTCAAATTTCACTATATGCAGGATACAACAGGGATAAAAAATTAGATTCAACTCAATAGGTATTCTACTATTCTCGCCATGAGCAAGACCAATCAACCACTTTACCAAGATTTAATATCTTGTTGACACCTTAATTAGTGCTAATCGTATACATCGGATAGCATGGGCTCTCCTTCCCCTTTCTCCTTCTGGTTTCTCTCCCTCCTCCATCTCTCTCTGTTTTGAGAGAGCCTTCCTCTTGAGTTTTTCTCGAGGTTTTCCTCTTGAGTTTTTCAAGGTTTTGTTTCTCTGTTCGTGGTTTGAATCTGTTTGCGATTCTTGTTCAAGTTCATTGTTCGCCGGCGAAGGCAATCTTTTGGTTTCATCCTCTGTCAATTCATGGTTCTCCGGCAGTTGTTGTTCATGGTGAGTCCCGTTCGCGGTTCTCCGGTTGATGTTGTTCATGGTGAGATCCGTTCACTGTTTTTCGGTGATGGCAGTCTTTGGAATCCCCCCTCTGTCAGTTTCGTTTGCTGTTTGTGGTGGATTGGAGATGTGCTTGTTTACTTCTGTTGGTGATTTGATCTCACAATTTCTCGGTTGCAGAAGATCTTTTGGTTCTCCTTAATCCATTGTTTTATTTTGTTCTCTTGAGAAATTGTTTCTAGGTTTCTTGATTGGCCTTGGCGGCTTTTTTTTTTGTATCAATTTTTTGATTGAATGAGATATGATGCCTAAGGGCAATTTCAAAAAATACTGCATACATCGAGCAAGTTCAAATTTGTGCCCCACAAGGGGGCGCCCCACGATGCCCCACAACACATCCAGACCTTGTATTGAGAACATCTCCCGATAATGTCTTATCATCTTTTATACTATCATCGGGAGATGTTCCCAATACAAGGTCTGGATGTGCTGTGGGGCATTGTGGGGCACGAATGTGAACTCAGATCGAGCAGCCCATATTCCAACCCAAATGTTGAAGACAAATCTAGAACCTTCACTAGACCTTTTCAGTGATCAAAACAAAAATGAATACAAGATATACGAAAAGAAACCCTTACAAAATAGCTATCAAAGCCAAAGAAATTACTCAATAATTCAACATCTTAGGCCCCGTTCGCTTTTCGATAAGTTACTTATCCAGGTAAATGTAGTTACTTGGGTAAGTTTTTCCTAGGAAACACTTAACCGGGTAAGTGCATTTACCCATGCTCTTTTATTTCTCATGTAAATAAAGCAATGACCATTTTAGCCATAAAAATCCATTATTAAAAAGGGCATTTTCTTCCCATTCAAGTATTGGCAACTTTCCCCCTAGGTGGGAAAGTTATTTACCCACCTAGGAGATGTCGGGTGAGTGATACCCAGGAAAATAAACTTTCCTTGGTCCCCAGATAAATCTGAAAAAAGAACATGAGATTCTTGGTCAATGGGAACAAAAATCCCATTGACCAAATTTTCCCCTTTCAAAATCCGAAAAAAGAATGCCCCCTTAGTACTAACTAGACCCAACCTATGAAGCTCGAAATGGAAACTCCAGCCCACATTTGATAGTTATTACACAACAGTAATAAGCCCCTAGAAATCACCTATCCATTCCTACAAATCTATGGAGGAAAGAAGAGAAAACCTAAAAGTACCTCATAATGCTGCAAGTTCAGTCACAAGATCAAAGCAAATGAAAATGTCAAGATTTCATGAGAAAAATAAGGCTAAATTAATATAATGTTTTATATTTATCTCAATAGTACAGTCACTCCAATGACTCATAGAAGATTGTTACTAGGAGCACCTTTCTCTTAGATTCACATAGCTCAGAACTTGCCACCACTGAGAACCTAAAGTAAACAAAACAAAGAAAGAAATATATTGCTAGGGTTCATTCTTGTAAAAGAGATCTGGGTAACACATGATGAAAAAGAAGAAGAAGCATACCTTGACAACTACTCGGTTTGCTAAGTAAAATTAATTCTTCCCCTACCAAAATAGAGAAAAAAGGCGAGCTCTTTGATAGTTCTAGCCTTTCAGGGAAATAAGCTTAAGCTTTGAGCAGAATGCAAGATTGTGATGGTTCAGCCACCAGCATGACTAGCAGCACACCATCAAGCATGCCATCAGCACGCCATCTAAGTGTCGTCATGTGTCTTGGGTGGGTCATTGTATTCTTTTTATATAGGGGGTATGCCAATGGCAATCATGTAAATAGTAGTATAATTATTCAATATTTTGATGTATCTTTCTATCACTTCCCCAAAAGCTTAATGTACTCTTTGAGGGGAGGTAGGTAGTCGAGTGAATCAATAGCATGTAAAGGTTAAGTACGAGATCTCCTCGTCATTAAACTGTATGTTTGTACTTTACACCAATTTATGCAATACAAAGAGTCTTTTGTCTAATTTGTGTGCATTTGTTTTTGCTTTGGTGCTTACTTGTTTACTTAATAGGCTTACTCGTCGACTAACGAGTGCCGCACGGGGCTCCAACGCACAACCCCGTGACAAGATGGCATAGGGGTGTAATTATACCTGTTCACGGACCGGGTTAGATCGAGTTCAGGGCTGGGCTTTCTCTCTATCAGGCCAAATCCGCCCAAGCCCAACCAGATCATTGAGCCTTAAACCCAGGCCTATATATATGGCCTTTTACAAAAGAAAAAAAAAAACAAAATTAAAAAAGTTAACAAAATCTGATATAATTATAGCCTGATATTACATGTGAGAAGCTAGAAATAAGGCCATCTTTCAGAATGAAAATTGTGTTGTTCATAGCATACTAAATCAAATCCAACTGGCCGTGCAAGGTTTCCAATGCCCCGACAGACCAAGAGTCTTCAGGATATTTATTAATAACTCCACTATTTGTACCTCCTCCAACCCTCCTAATTTGACTGACTTTTCTTTGAATATAATGTGTGATGGCGGCACTCTTGATAATAATCAAGGAACTTAGGCTCAGATTGGAAGGAGTATAAATACAAATCTGTAAAGTATAAAATCTTATATTTTGTATGTATTTATACTGTAAATATGGGTAGCAAAGTGGAAAATGTGTGCAACCCTCTGGAAGTTAAATGTGTGTAGCTGTTTTTTAAGGAATACAAGTAGCAAGGGAGCATGGTTGGTTTTCTCTCAAGGATTTTTTTGACTGGAGAGTTTTACACTACCTGGACAAAATTAACTCCTTTATTTTGAATTCTGGTTCTATAAATATAATATATAAGCCTAGGCAAGAAAACTTTTCGGCTCACTTAGTGTCTGTTTGGCATCATTGCTGTTGTTCCAGAAAACTGCACCACATCAGTGTCATGTTGGAAAAAACGGTGCTTCAGGAAACGAGCACTTGTTTGATACCATTTTTTTATAAAAAAAGGGTATTTCAAGCAATGTCTTGGAAATCAGGAAGTTTTGACTTAGAGCAACGTCAAATTTGGTATTTCCTGGAACTGCAACTCCTTGCTTCCAACATGGATGTGAGGTGGCAGTGACATGGCACTGAATAATGGGTACCGGTGATGGAAACATTTCCTAGAGCATTAGTACCAAACAGAAAAGGTTACTGTTGCTCTAGGAAACGTCCTACTTGGCAACAATGTTTCCAAACAAAAAAGGCACCGTTTTCTCGGTACTTCCAACTCACACATCAGCAGTGCATGCCAAACATATACTTAGTGGCCCAAAGGGGTAAAAACCCAAACTTTTTTTTGCACGTGAGAAGATACTCCTAGTTGGCTGAACCCCTCTTCTGTTAGTTCTCTATAGTTTATTAGTATTTTCATCTATAAAAAAAAGATATAATTAGAAATATATTACAAAAACTGTGATAATGACAAAACGTTTTACGAACTAAATTACCCTTTCTTAAAATTTACACGTGAACCCAAATTTCAAGGGTACTGTTCATCGTCTCTTCCTTGAAAGGTCACAATAAGGGCCTTAGAGCAAGCTTCCTCTCTCTCTCTCTTTTGTCTTCTACCCTCAAACCGAAATAGAGTAGGCTGAGTAGGAAAACCAATGGTCCCCACCGCTTTTCCTCTTTCTTCTTCTTCCATCGCTGCCATCAACTTTGTTATTTCTAGAAAGAAGTAGAATGGGAGAGAGCAGTATATTTAATCAACGAAACTCTTCCAAATTTCCAACAATCCCATTTATTTGTAAAGCCAAGGTATAAGACAATCAAATCTCCTTTCTAAATGTCTTAGATTTGGAAAGTCAGATCTACCTTGATAACCTGTATCCGAGTTTTTCTTCAAACGACTTGATATGTTATTAGGGACTAGTCTTCTACGACTTAGCTGAATCTGTTGTCAAAGACTGTAGAAGAGAGCAGCAGCTTTGAGCTTTCCAAAGCTGCACAGTTAGGTCAAGCAGTTTGGGTGCCACTGTTGAATGCATCTCATCATGACAGTTAACAGATTTCTCTAGACTCAATAGTTGTTTAGCAGTACTCACAAAGAAAGAGTAAGGGAAGGGGTTTTGATTAGGAAACCTAAAGGTGTTTTTTATTAAGGGTAATTTTGTCTACAACTTTTTAAATTTGGTCATATTTTTCTAAACGTATCTGAATTTGTAAATTTATCAAACTGTCATTTATTTTGCAAAAGGCCCATATATATATGTATATATCAATACATATTTATATAATATTTATGCGATGAAGTTAAGTTAGGTTTGGTGAAGGCCTCAATCCTACTTAACCCAAGCCAAAATTAAGTCAGATTCATACTTTTTAATCCTAACCCTAATTTGAACTTCAACCCAACCCAACCCTAGTTATCAAGCTAGGTTTGGGCTAGTCCAGCCCAAGTTGCAACCCTAAGGATGGGGCTAGGGATACAACAAATCAGGTTTGATGCAGGTTGATTTCAACTCGACCCAATGCAACTTAATCTTACTCTCCTCAATCCACCCCATGAAAATTCAAAGTGGTGTATAGTTCATCTGAACTAATTTATAATGCCAACCAATACCTGCATTGGTATTTTGTCCAAACTGAGTTGGGATCTCCTTCATCTAAAAGCCATTTCAACATGTTTTAGTCAAAGTTCAAACATGAAGTATTAGTATCGAGTATTGTATTTTCGCAAGCCTGGATATGAATACATATTATGATATGCTTTGGACATGTATGGATACAATGAAAAGATATTTGATACATGTGGATACATTGGGAAAACATTAGAAATCTCACAAATACATCAATAACAATAAGAGAAATTTTCGATTAATACCCTGTACTTTGGGTCTAGTGCCACTTTGGTCCCTGAACTTTAAAATGTGACAATTCAGTATCTGAACTTTCAAAGCGTGACAATCCTGTTAATTGACTATTAATCAGCTGTTAAGTAACATTTGAAAAGGACACAAATGCCTTTCAAGTGTCACTTAATTAATTTTCTTTATCAACCATCTAAACATTGACAAAAAATTAAAAGTCCCAAATCCTTGCTTCTTCTATTCAAGAAAGTTGGGATTACGTTTGAATGGGCATTCTGGTGACCCCAACTTTATTGAATAGAAGCAAGGATTTGAGACTATTAATTTTTTTAGTTGATAAAAAAAATTAGATAACACTTGAAGGGCATTTGTGTTTTTTTAAAATGTTACTTAACGGGTAATTAATAGCTAATTAACGAAATGTATTAAATTGTCACGCTTTAAAAGTTTGGATAGCAATAGACCCAAATTACATAGTACTAATCGGAAAATTTTCCCAACAATAAATCTAAGGTTGAAATGACCATGACTATGGTATCAATACATAAGAAATGCAAACTTTGATAGCTTGTATGAAGATACATTACACTCAACAATACCAAAAATCTACAAAGTATACATATAAAACAATAACTTTACTAACAGTACAACAAACAATGTTTGAACTTCCAACTAATTCACTACAAGACATATGATGAATTATTGTTGGACCAATGAAGATAGATCATTGAGAAATCCATTTAATTTTATACTCATTTTCTATAACGAAAACCATTTAAAACATATAAAAAGTTATTTATGATTTTTCTATAATTTTTTATAGGTTGTTGGGGATAGCCTATAAAACTATCAAAAAGTTTAAAAGAAATAGCATCCTTATGGATCTCAGGCCGCCATTAGACATGTACATAGGCCGTAGGGGTGGCAAATGGGCGGATTCGGTTAGGTGTGGGTTGACTATCAATTCACTCATATTGACCCTTCAACCCATTTGCCACCCATATTTATTGATGTTGGTGGGTCACAACCCACCCTGACCCATCCTGATCCAAACTGATACTTTTTTTTTTTTAATTTTTCTCTATTACACATGCATTAAAAATAGAAATATCAATTAAGAAAACATACAAATGATAAAAAAGTGCATAAAATATTTTACAAATAAAAATAAAAATGCACAAAACACTGGATATTAAGATTGCCATCCCTAATAGACTAGGCTTTTGTCAAAATTTGAATGGGACCCGAAGCTTGGGCCTGAACAATATCCAAAACACCACCTATCAACAGGTATAGTTTACATAGGTTCAACACGTGCTCGCAAGGTTCAAGAACTTGCCCGATCGAGGTCAAGTGTCAGCACTTTTAGTTTCATCCCAACGCCCAAGCCTAATTAAAAGCAAAAGGTCGGCCTTGGCCTTACAGCCCTTACTCAGAAAATTAAAAAAAAAAAAAAAGAAACTTTAGTTTCATCCCCTGAAGAGTTCAATCCTTCGTCTCAGATTGCAGAAACTCCTCTTACTCTTCATTAACTACGAGATCCTACAGGGGAGCAAAAGTTTGGCCTCACTCATAGAATTCTATAGTCTAGACTTTATATTTGTGCAGAATTCAACTCCACTTTGAGTTTGAGGCCTTTGATTTGCATTCCACAACACACAAGATCTTTTCGTAGATGCATATATAAACACCTACAAACGTGTTCATTCGACTTCCTTTTCTTTCATATGCATTGATAAAAGAATTATAACAGTACAAACACTGGTTGCTGGGTTTTCGCCTGCTTAATTATTGTTGCTTCATATATAAATAAGTATTTAATTCTGATTTTTTTTTTCCAGGTGTCTTATAATACAAAGATACCATATACGAGGCATTAACTAAAAATTAACATAATTTATATATGCTGCATCTCATTATTGGGCCAAACCCAAAATTCACTTGAATTGGCTGACCTTTGTTTAGAGAAAAATTATATATGTTGATCCAATGGTTAAGCCCAAAATATACATGAGAAATGATTCACTAATTGGATCATCCTCTACGGCATATGTATATATTGTTAGAGGCTAGGTAGATTAATTGTAGAGTCAGTCTCCTACAATTTCCTGTGATTGTGACGAACAAAATTAAACATTGATAATTGATTCGACTTTAATTTGTGAACAAGATACAGACTTGCAGACTTGATGACTTGAGAGAGGAACCTGATTTTAAAACCGGCCGTTTGGACTTTGGGTAGTGGATACATTGATAGGAGCCCATGCATACATGCCATCATTCATTAAAGAGTAAAGAGTAATATATACAGCTAGGCTGTCCCACTTAAGACAAAACCTAGCTAGCATCCAACCATTACAATTTACAGTTTCACACATTACCTCAATCTCTCTACTCCGAGATTTTCTTTACCTAATTAAATACATAAATGACAATGTAGATTGTAGCGCTCTCAAAATCAAAAACTACCAATTCCATCGTCAATCTCCTCCCTCCCTTGCCCCTATCTACTACTCCCCAACAAAATCTTCTAAACTTAATACATCGTATCTCTTCACCTCTATATAAATAATATATACCCAACACCACACTTGTCCCCAATTCCCATCAATCCATGGCGAGGAAGAAAGTGAAGCTTGCTCTGATCGCTAATGAGACGGCTAGGAAGGCCACCTTCAAGAAAAGGAAGAAGGGTTTGATGAAGAAGGTAAGTGAGCTTAGCACCCTGTGCGGGGTGAGTGCTTGTGCCATCATTTACAGTCCCTACGACAGCCAGCCAGATGTCTGGCCGTCCCCGCCGGAGGCCCAACGCGTGATCGCAAGGTTCAAGAGCTTGCCGGAGATGGAACAAAGCAAGAAGATGATGAACCAGGAGGCATTCCTGAGGCAAAGGATATCCAAAGTGAAGGAGCAGCTCAAGAGGCAGGAGAAGGAGAACCGAGATTTGGAGATCACCCAACTTATGAATCAGGCCTTGACAGGGAATAAGAGCTTGCACGACGTGGGTGTTGAGGATTTGGGTGATTTGGCGTGGATGGTGGAGGAGAAGATGAAGGCAATACAAGAGAGGATCGAACTCCTTACGAGGACACCTCCCCCACCATTTCTTCCGGTAGACGAGAAGAGGATGATGATGAGGTATGGGAATGGGGAAGGAGGTAGTGAGGCGGAAAGGACAACCTTAGAGGTGGCCATGGAGGCCTTGCAGAGGCAATCCTGGTTCATGGACGTCATGAACCCACACGAACACGTCCATGTGGGTTGCGCTGGGGATGACATGGTGATGCCTGCTACTTATGGGGAACCTGCTAGTTCCTGGTCTAATCCTTTCTTTCCCTAATCAGCAATCAATTAATTTATTGAGTTCTCTCATGCTTGCTGCTCTCTGTAAAACTTTTACTGTGTTGGTATTCCATATTTTCCGAGGCCAAGGGTCATCCTTTTGAACCCTTACTAGTACTATATAGACACTATGTATCTAGGTTAATTAGGTACTTAGAATCGCTGTTTGTGGTGTGTTTCTCCATTTTTAAGTATATGAGATGATGTAAATGAATAACTCTCATCAACTAGTTTAATTTGCTTCCTTTTCCTTGCTGTATATGCATCTTAATCTTTGCAACCAGTTAATTTATCGATCCACCCAGATGCATGGATCCATCCTTTCTTCCGTCTAAACTCTGCAGCCACCGCCAAAGCCAAAGGCCCCACTCTTGAATCAAGAGTCAAGATTAATTGTGAATCCAATTAACGCATGAAGGAGCGCCACCCTCCATGGAGCTGAGGATTTAATTATAATTAGCTAGGGTTTCTGTGTCGCTTTATATGCCCTATCCTATTTGGTTCCGATTTCACCGAAGTTTATTCCATTATCCCAAGGCCCATGGGTGGGTCCTTGCTTCTCCAGCAGATAGGGGTGTCAATTGGACTGGACTTGGTCCAATCCGATCCAGTCTAATGTGAGTCCATTATAAATGGATCAGGTCCAATCTAATCCAATGAATATTTTGGACTAATTTGGACCGGTCTAATTCAATGTCTGGATTATATAATCTCTCCAAATTCATTTTTGATGTAGATTGGTTTCAATTTAAACCTGGTCCACTAACACATGTATTCTTATCCTATGTCAATGGACTAAATATTGGCTTAATTCAACCCAATCCAATATAAATTTGTTACGGATGGATTAGGTCCAATCCATTCTAATAAATATTTTAGACCAAATTAGTCCAATCCAATATATCTTATTGGTCCGTTTAATCCGTCTAAGTTGATTTTAGACTGAACACGTTCCAATCCAAAATCGGTCCATTGACACCCTTACCAGCAAGTATATTATTGCGCATATGCAATTGACTCTTTTCCTTCAATCTCAATCCTATTTTGTATATAAAAACAAACTCCTTTCTCTTTCTGCGATTACGATTAGCTTAGCATTCTAAAACTAAAACGACATCAAATTAAAGAAAAAAAAAATCTACAAAATTACTGGTCTGCCCGGCCATTATGATTTTATGAATTGTCTTCCGTAATTTTAATTAACAATATGACTAACGATATAATTGATTGGTTGCTGCATTCATTTAAAACGTGAGGAGGATGGATCAAATTAGCTGATCACCAAGAACCAGCTGGTCAATCTCACTACATTCCTTCAAGGAAATTTGCTCCGATGGTTCATTAAGAACAATGAGGTACGTAAGTGGTTATAAACTCTCTGGGTAATATTAATGCTATTAGGGAAAGAGGACTCCTAATCCATTTATTTGGAATTAAATCGGTTTTCCTTGTTACAAAGTTGGAAATCCAAACTCATTTATTTAATTATATATGTCAGGAGTAATTAAATACCATATATCATATATAATTAATACTACTTTGCACATATGCATACTTTACATTAGTCCATTAGGTCGGACGCTCTTCATTGGCTCTCTTGTCCAGCATTCCACTAATTAATCCATACGGAATATGGGATTTGGAAATTGCAAATCAATATATGATGACAAGGACCAAGAGTCTTAACTCAATAATCACAAAGACATGGATTAAAGGACACATGTAAAACCTGAATGTTCATATATCCAACCAATGCTTAACACTTTAATTTGGATTAACTGACATGGTGGCTATATACCATGGAATCAATGATAACACCCCACACCATAAAATATGAGAGGTTGTAGGCCCGTTGAACAACTATTGCATTCATCAATTTCATCTAATAAAAATTAAATCAGAGTATTTTAATAATCTTATATAATATAATATGAATACTTGTAAAAGGGTGGTTATATTTTAATCTTTAAATCTAATCACCAATGAATTGCAACACTTAAATAACTGCAGTAAAATATTTTTCACCTTTTTACCCTTTTATTTATCTTTTAATATAAGAAAAAAAAAGACCTTGTTTACATTGATAATTTTTTTGTTACTTGTCCTTATTCCATGGTGGAAATATATATAACACATTGCCACTTATATCTGGAACAACTGGTGGGTACAATTTCTCTTCAAGCATATACTTTTATTTATGGTGAGAAATGGTCTTTTCAAAAGGAATTATTCTTGCTTTTCATTTGAACACCAAACAAGCTATTTCTGAAAGAGATTCATTAAACTTGGTTTAAGCCCAGTTGGAGAATTCTTCTACTCCAACAGGCAACAGGGACCTTTAAAACTGATGATTCCTTTTCCATGTCGCATGTGGTGGTAGAATCTCGTCCTCATTTTCCACTTTGAACACAGTTTGGTTCCTCAAGCCCCATCGACTTTGGTAGCTGTAGCACTAGTTGCGTGTTAATTGAGGCCGAATGCTAGCATTTTCTGTTATAGCTTCTCTCTCTCTCTCATGAAGGTTTTGAGAAGGCTTCAAAATTGCCAAAATCATCCATGAAGTTAAGAGGACAATGAGGAAGTAGAAGAAGAGGGAGAAGAAATTGAAGACTTTTGATACAAGACAGGTCGATCATCCCGCCTATTATTGGCTTCCTCCCATCCTCTAACAAGGCCACGAGTACTCTCTTCTGCTTTCTCATATCCAATGCCTCTATTACCACAAGGACCTCAACAGAATCCTCATTGTTGCAATGAAATTGTCACCTCAACCTCGTGTACGAGAATTGAAGGGTGGTTTTCAAATGATAACAACCAAAGGAAGTAGTTTGCAGGGGGGTCCCTTGCCTTAGAGAAAACTCGTAGGCCATTGAGAACATTCTCAAAGCATGACATGTTGACTCATTCATGCCCTTGTTTGTTTTTTCTGGTCTAGAGATGCAAACGGATTGGATCGGATTCAAATCAGGGTATATTCGAATATGATCCAACGTTGTTCATGTCGGATCCGATCTGGTCTGAAGATTTGATCGGATCTGATAGGACTCGATTTGAATTCGAATTCTATCAGATCTTTGAATCTGATTTGATCTGACTTGTTTTCTTTATAATTTGATAAATTATTAAAAAAATAAAATATATCAATTTAAATAAAGAAAAAACAAAAATACAAGTATTTTTTAATTATTTTCATCATATATACATGTTTCTTATGCAAAATAAATAATATAACAAATTTATAAAAATACAATATAAATAATATATTTATAAATCAGTAAATAATATATATATATATATAACACATCGGATTGAATAGAGGTGATCCAAATCCAATCCAAAGATCCGACCAAGGGTGATCCGAATTTGACCAAATAGGACTGGATCGGATCATATTTGCACCCCTATTCTAATCAAAATAACATGAGAGCAATTACTCCTTTGTCCCGCACCATGGTAAAGTGTCATGCCTGAGAATGTTCTCACCGCAAACAGCCAAGGTTTTTCCCTTCGTGGAGAGAAAACAGCTGAGGGTCTATTCTTTCATCATTTTTCTCAAGTCCCTAGTCCCTACACCTAAATGGGGGATCAGGATGGATAAAAACAAAGGCATTCCCATTCATGATTGCTTCCCTTCCCTATATTCACGGGTACTGATTCTCTTTCTTGCCCCATACTTCCTCTTAGATTATGTTTGGTTTAAGGAAAAAGAATGGAAAGGAAGGGAAAGATGGGAAAACTTATACAAGCTTTGTAAAGGTTTTCTACATTTTCCTTCAAACCAAAAGAAATTGGTATCAACACTGATTAGAGAAAGTGGTATGTAACCACATTGCTTTTCAAGATAAGTTGAGCTGTTTTAGCTTTTATTTGATCCATCTTCTCGGAGAGCCATCAATCCTTATTTATCAATTCCAATGGGTGATCACAGGTTTTCCTACATTTTCCTTCAAACCAAAAGAAATTGGTATCAACACTGATTAGAGAAAGCGGTATGTAACCGCATTGCTTTTCAAGATAAGTTGAGCTGTTTTAGCTTTTATTTGATCCATCTTCTCGGAGAGCCATCAATCCTTATTTATCAATTCCAATGGGTGATCACTCCAATTTCAGTTATGAAGTGAGCCATCAATATCCATAAAAGGATTTTACTTCACGGCGTATTGGATGT
This sequence comes from Nelumbo nucifera, assembly GCF_000365185.1. The sequence goes on along the minus strand of NW_010729214.1, from coordinate 481,911 downwards.
GGATCTCCAGTGTTCGAACCTGGCAAAAAGTTGATCCAATCTGCAAATCCGGCCCAACCCAATGAACAGTTTATTTAACAATTAAATCATTGGTTTGGGCATCCGTTTACCCAATATCTTCTTTGGCCCACAAAATTTGCACCCCAATACCCTCTTTGGCCCACAAAATTTGGATGCATTATTTGTTTCAAATTGATCAGGTCAAGAATGTCAAAAAGTTGGGTTTGGCGTATGCTAGTATGAACCCTAGCCCACCAAGCTTAACCTGACTTAACCAAGTGCAAAATAATAGAGCACACTCAATCTGATAGGAACGCGTATTAATTTGTTTAAAGTGGAAACAGTCAGGTTGCTATGGGTGCCAAGAATGAAACTTTGAATCGATGAATTGACTAGAATCCTCCTGGTTCCATCCTTTAATCTCTGCTTATAAACCCGCTTTCAATGGCGAGATTGTGTAACATTTTGAACTGTTTACTCTTTTTTTTTTATTTTACAAAATGTACATCAAGGACACATCTATAGTCATGGGTGTGTGTCAAAGAACAAAATCCTATTTACCTATTTATGATTTCACATAACATCTTTAAGTTTTAAAGTTAAACAATTCCTTCAAATGGTATTAAAATCTGAGTTTGTTTGATCAAGTGGTCTAGTTTTTTTATCCTTATTACTTCCATTATAATTAATTAAGTTTTAGCACAAGTTATCAATAGGTTTATGTTTATTTATTCTTCAAACCCCAAAAGCTTTCATGTGAGGGGTATATTAAAATAAAAACCTATTCAAGGACTTTACCCCAAACTTAAGCTTTTAGGTTAAACAATTCATTGGAAATGATATTAGAGTAAGTGTTCAATTTTTATCACCCCTATTATAATTAACTAAGGTCATGTTTGGTTCATTGTTCCGGGACTCTTTTTTTTAATTCTTGCTCATTTTAGGTAAGAATGGGCAAGAATGAATAAAATTAGTGTTTGGTTACAAAATTCTTGCCATGGGCCATATTCTTTTTAGAATGAAAAATCAGCCCCATTGCACAAAAATTGAGTAGCCTGCAGCATGAAAAATAATCATGCCCCATCTTGCTCATTTTCATTCTTTAAGGAAACTTTGCCTACAAAACTGTTGCCATAGATGTTTACTTTTGTGAAAGCACTTTTATGAAAGTAATTTTACAAAAATACTTTTATATGAAAGCACTTTAATAAAAATACTTTTATAAAATTACTTTACTAAAGCACTTTTACGGAAGTAGTTTTATGAAAGTACTTTTGTAGAAACAATTTTATGCAAGTACTTTTACAAAAGTACTTTTATAAAAACACTTTTATGGAAGTACTTTTATGAAAATACTTTTATGGAAAAAATTTTACGAAAGCACTTTTATGATAGTACTTTTACAAAACATCTATGTCAATTGGTATACATTGACTGTTGGAGACCTAGGCTGGTGGTTTATGAATAACAACACAATTTTATTTTTTTTTTGAAGAATGAAAATGAGCAACATAGGACACTTGTCTGTCTGAAAAGAATTCATAGCAATATTTTGTCATTCTACCTATTTTTACCCATTTTTGTCCATTTTAGAATTTCATCTTGGGTAAGAATGAGAAAGAATAAGAATTGAACCAAACACGGCCTAAATTTCAGCACAAGGTATGAATAGGCTTGTATTTGCCCATTTTTCAAGCCTAGTAAGCTTTTATGTGAGAGGGCATGCTAAAATAAAAACCTATTTAGGGACCTCAAACAACATGTTAAGCTTTTATGTTAAACAATTACTTGGAAATGGCATTAGAATAGAGCAAGTGGTCTAGTGTTCTATTCTTATTACCTCTATTATAATTAATTAAATTTGTGCAAGATATGGATGTGCCTATATTTGTCAATGCTTGAAGCACATTAAGCTATCATATGAAGGGGCATACTAGAATAAAAACTTATTCAAGTACCTCACACAGTAAGCTTTCAAATATGGTTCACTATCAGAGGTAAAAATTCCAATTAGTATTCTATTCATATCTTTTTGGAATCTTTTCCTTTTCTCTTCTTTATTATAGCTAGTAAACATGCACGTGCGTTGAATGTGGCAGTTTCAAATGATGATGAAAATAATAATATTTTAATGTTTTTATTAGAATTCATAGTACAAAGAAAAGTGATCAAAGCATAGTATATTGGGGGATATGTTGTCTTTTAACTCAAAAGACCTAATGTGAGCATCAACATTTTCTTGGTCATTCGGGCACATTTGGATCTGGTTATAGCTAGAGAAGACATCCATGAAGCTTAGGAATTTGTGTCCAGCTGTTGCATCAACGAGCTGGTCTATCCTCGATAGGGGGAAGCTGTCCTTCGGACAAACTCAGTTGAGATCGACGAAGTCAATGCAGATCCTTCACTTCCCATTGGCCTTCTTTACCATCACTAGATTTGCAAGATAGTCTAGGTAGGTTAGTTCTTGGATGAAGTTGGTGTCTAATAGCTTTTGGAATTCTTCGTTGATTGCTTGGCACCGTTCAGAGGTGAAGCTCCTCTTCTTCTGCCTCATAGGTTGGTAACATGAGCTAGTGTTAAGACAATGGGTTATGACGTTGGGGTCAATCCCTGGCATGTCAACTATAGACTAGGAAAACAAGTCAGCGTTAGTCCTTAGGAACCAGCCAATGTTTTCCCAGAGACTATCCTCTAGGAGAGGCCCTATTTGGATGGTTTTCTCTAAGTCACCATCGAAGAGGGGTACCTGGACGAGGTATTCCACAGGTTGGCCATGTTATGTATGAAGCTCATCCCTGAGGTCTATGTTCTTGGTGGCAAGGGCTTTATTGGCATGAGATCTTCCTCTATAAGCCGTCACGTAACACTTCCTCACGATGCACTGGTTTCTTTGGGCAACGCCTACATCGTGCGTGGTTGGGAACTTCACAACCAAGTGGGTAAGTTGAAATCAAGGCCCGTAGTGCATTTAGCGTTGGTCGGCCGAGGATAGCATTGTATAGGGAAATGATGCAAATGATGATGAAATCTACAATCTTTGCGTTGGTGCTGAGGTCGTCACTTATCATTAGTAGTAGAGTGATCTTTCCCTCTAGTATTAGCGAGTCCTTGGAGAAGCCTACCAAGGGGTGTTGACTAATTGAAGGCACTTGTTCCCTATAATGAGCTTTCTGAACACCTCCTCAAAGATAATGTCGGCTGATCTTTCCATGTCCACGAGGATCCTACATACTTCAAAATTGGCGATCTCCGCTAATATCACCAGAACATCGTTATGTTGCACTTGCACTCCCCTGAGGTCGTCGCTAGTGAAGGTGATGGGGGTGTCTTGCTTTAGCTCCATGCCATCGATCTGGTGCAGCTAGGTGTAGGCCTTTCGGGTTGAGTTTCTCTCTCCTCCCAAGGCCATCCTACCTATGATGACAGCAATGACTCCTATTAGAGGAGTTTGCACTATGGGCACTTCAATGCGGCCATGCTCTTCACTCAGTTTCTTCTCCTCAATGTCAACAAATCCATCAAGGTACTGACATTGGACAAGGTCTTCCAAGTGGTGATGGAGGTTGTTGTATCTCTCAGTCTCTTGGCCATGGTCTCAGTGGAAGTCGTAGTACTTGTCCCAACTTCTCTTATTGCCTTGTAACCATCTTTTCTAGCCACCAGACAAAGTTGCGGTCACAAATTTGCATTAGAATCTCAGACTATGATGTGTTGAGTTGGATGGAGTTGCGATATGTCGGTGGCGGGGTCCTTGGTCTACTGTCTCTGCAGTAGTCTGGTCTCTAGTTGTCATGGTCTATCTTTTCATCATCTTGGTCTTGGCGCTTTTGGTCATTCCGGGCTTCCTGCTCTCTATTGCACAATTCTTGGGCTTCTTCGTTGTTCATGTACTTTTGTGCATATGTCATGAGCGCAATCAAAGGGGCTAGGGAATTCTTCTTTAGGGAGGAACTGAACTTGGATGAGCATAGTCTGTTCATGATGGTGGCTATGGTTACTGATTGATCTAGGCATTGGACTTGGAGGGCCTTAGTGTTGAACCTTGTCATCTAGTCCTCCAGCATCTCCCCCTCTTTTTGTCATACTTGCATCAGGTTGGTTGAGGTCTTCTAGTGTCGTTGGCTAGTGGTGAACTATGCCAAGAACCGGGTATCAATCTGTTCTCAGGTGGTAATAGATTGTGGTGGCAGAGCAGCGTACAACATCTGGGCCATGCCTTGGAGGGTTGCGAAGAACGCTTTGCACATGAGGCCTTTAGATGATCCATGGAGCATCATCATCGCCTTCAACCCTTCGAGGTGATCACTTGGGTCTAAGATTTTGTCATACTTCTCAAACTGTGGGGCTGCCAGCGTGGAGGAGGGAGCTCGTCCATGATCTCTTGTGTGAAGACTGACTCTTTGGTAGAGTGCATCTTCATGGGTTGGCTCACCGGAGGGGCCGCGCTGCAGTCTACTTGGTTACGCTCCAACTCATCTAGTCTTTCTTATAGGCTTTTGATCTCCGCATTTCGGTCCACCAGACCAATGTTTGTTGATTTCTCTACTTTGGACAAAGCTTGTTAGTCTCATATAGAGTTGGACTCGAGCAACGAGATTGGAGGTTGTTGGTGGTGTAAACGTTGGCCGAGCTATTCTTTGACAAGGAGTCGAATGTTGATGTGATGGGATCGATTATGGGCGTCGCTGGCTTGGGTTTGAAATTGGGAATTGGACTTCTGAGATGGGTGGGGTCGCTCAAGCTCTATCCTAGTCTTCTACTACTCTATAGGGCACCTTTCGGGGTCCTCAATCCGAGGTTCAGCCGTCACGGGCACTTGCGAAGTGAGGGGAGTGGTTGGGGGTACGTGTCCCTATTGTTCCAACCCTTCCATCATTGTTATTATATGGTTGGCCTTCTGTTGTAGGGTGTTGAACTGGGTAGGGTTGACCTGTGCTTGTGGTTGGGCCTCTCATGGAGGGGAGCTACATTGCGAGTGGGATCCCCAAGATGGGGAGCAGGCTCTAGAGTAGTCGAAAGTGTTATTAGGCATTGTCATTTTTGGTGCATGATGAGAGATAAAATGAGGAATAGGCTTTTTGTACGTTTCCCATAAATGACGCCAATATCATGCTGTCCAATCTGAGGTGTTTTGAACTGAGGATGCAGTTAGATAGTTCTGCTAACTAGACGAGATTGAGGTGGAAGGACAAAGACGTGCACTAAGGTAATATGCAATCACGAGAGTCAGAGGCTCAAGGAGTTGTTCCCCAAGTAGGCACTTTAACCCTTAAGTCAGTAAGAGATGGGATATCGTTCGGAATGATCTAAAGAGAACAAGCTCGTCCAAACCAGGGTAACTACAAAGGATGCCAAGCTAGGTTGAGAGTAAAAGTCCTTTACCTTGAGGGGAGATGCCTTTATATAATCAAACATTCATATCGTAGTTGGATAAGGTTCGCTAGGGTTATCGGGTTGAGGTTGCCTGCCGAGATTCCCAGGAGGTTCCCATTTCCTCGGCAGGGTGTGTTTCCTTGTCTACATAGAACTCTATCTCCTTGGCATCTTCCCGTGACACAACCGCATTGAGTGGTGTTGATGTATTCCGATGAAATAGGCCACGAAGACTGATACATGATGACTTTGGCTAGCATAGACACCACCAAAACACATATGAATGTTTCTTTATTTATAGACTAAATGCAACCATGGTGACCGCAATCGTAAAGGTGGCATGGGTTCCGCAAGGTAAGAGGACAGGTACAGATGTTGAGAGTCCTTCGTCAACCAATGCTGAAATCTATGATGAGGAACCCAGTGAAAGGTCAGAAGAGAACCAAGGTGACAAGGGGAATCACTCTAATGCCCAACCTTCACCCTATGTCACACGAATCCCTTTTCCTAAAAGACTGAAGAAGCAGCAGACTGAACAACAATTTTCCAATTTTTTTGATATTTTTAAGAAGCTGCAAATCAATATTCCTTTTGTTGAGGCTCATGCCCAAATGCCTCAATATGCTAAATTTTTGAAGGAGATCATCAATAATAAGAGGAGATGAGAGGATGACCAAACTGTCCCATTGACTAAAAAGTGCAGTTCAATCATCACCAACAAAATGCCTACCAAATTGAAGGACCTAGGGAGTTTTACAACTCCATGTGTTGTTGGTAGCATTGAGTTTCCTAAGTGTTTGTGTGATTTAGGTGCTAGCATTAATTTGATGCCTTTGTCTATTTTCAGGAAACTTGGTCTGGGAGAAGTAAAACCTACCTTGATGACTTTGCAGTTGGCGGATCATTCCATCAAGAAACCTCATGGCGTGGTTGAGGATGCACTTGTGAAAGTGGACAAGTTTATAATTCCTATGGACTTTGCTGTGCTCAATTTTGAGGAGGATCGTGATTGCACTTTGATCCTTGGCAGACTGTTTCTAAACACAGGGAAGGCCTTGGTTGATGTGTATGAAGGAAAGCTGACCCTTCGAATTGGTGATGACAAAGTGGGGTTTAACATGTCCAAGGCTATGAAGCATCCTATGGAGGAAGAACTTTGTTTGAGAACTGATGTGATCGATTCATGTGTGATAGAAGTATGTCAAGTTAGTGAGGTAGAATGAGATTTTGAAGATGATGTAGTGGACGGAAATGCTTGTGACACTGAATCTGTTGCTACACTTGACTTACTGGTAAGAAGTGCTAAACCCACTCCTCCTTTTATTGAGCAGCCCCCTAAGTTTGATTTGAAACTTTTACCATCATATTTGAGGTATGCATTCTTACGAGATGATAATACCTTGCCTATTATTATCTCAAACAAGCTGTCGAATAAGCAGGAACAAAAACTGTTAAATGTGGTAAGGCATAGGATTAAGGCTTTAGGTTGGCAGATTTTTGACATAAAGGGTATTAGCCCTTCTATTGTGATGCACAAGATTCACATGGAGGACGGATTTCATGCCACAGCTGAGAGGCAAAAAAGATTGAACCCTCACATGAAGGAAGTAGTGAAGAAAGAAATTGTCAAGCTTCTTGATGCAGGTATTATCTATGTTATTTCTGATAGTTCTTGGGTCAGTCTTGTTCAGTGTGTACCCAAGAAAAGTGGTATGATTGTTGTGAAAAATGAAGATGGTGAGTTTATTTCTAAGCGGGTAGTTGATGGATGGCATGTGTGTATTGATTACCGCAAGTTGAATGCTACAACAAGGAATGGTCATTTCTCTTCCTTTTATTGACCTGATGTTGGAAAGAATTGCAGGTCATGCCTATTATTGCTTTCTGGATGGCTATTCTAGATATAACCAGATCTCTATTTTTCCAGAGGATCAAGAAAATACCACTTTTACATGCCCATATGGCACTTTTGCTTATAGGCGAATGCCTTTCGGGTTGTGTAACGCACCAGCTACCTTTCAGAGGTGTATGATGGCCATCTTCTCTGACATGATTGAAGACATAATTGAGGTATTCATGGATGACTTTTCTGTTTTTGGTGATTCATTTGATCTGTGTTTGGCTAACCTTGACAGGGTTCTTAAAAGATGTGAAGAGACTAACCTAGTTCTGAACTGGGAGAAGTGCCACTTTATGGTGGAGGAAGGCATAGTTTTGGGCCACAAAATTTACAACAAAGGTATAGAGGTTGACAGAGCTAAAATAGAGATCATTGAAAAGTTGCCACCTCCTACATCGGTAAAGGGAGTAAGAGGTTTTCTTGGCCATGCGGGCTTTTATAGGCGTTTCATTAAAGATTTCTCACCTATTGCTAAACCTCTTACTAAATTGCTGATTAAAGATGTCCCTTTTGAGTTTGATGATGCATGTTTGAATGCTTTTCACAGGTTAAAATCAGCTTTAGTATCTGATCATCTCACCACCGGACTGGTCTTTGCCTTTTAAGATTATGTGTGATGCGAGTGATCAAGCTATTGGAGCCATGTTAGGGCAAAGGAAGGACAAGAAGATGCATGTTGTGTATTATGCAAGCAGGACTTTGACGGATGCCTAGCTCAATTACACAACCACTGAGAAGGAGATGTTAGCAGTGGTGTTTGCAATGGACAAATTCAAATCATATCTGCTCGGCTCTAAGGTAATAATTTATACTGACCATGATGCTCTCAGGTACTTTTTTGCCAAGAAGGATGCAAAGCCACGACTCATCCGCTAGATTTTACTCCTTCAAGAATTTGATATTGAGATCAGAGATAAGAAAGGATYAGAGAATGTYGTAGCCGATCRCTTGTCTAGGTTGGAGGGTGCTGAGAAGAGAGAGGATGAGCCTGAGATCAATGAGAACTTCCTAGATGAACTCCTTCTAGCTATTCAACATTTGAGTGCACCCTGGTATGCAGATTTGGCAAATTATTTAGCTTGTGATATTGTGCCACCAGATTTTTCTTATCAGCAGAAAAAGTGATTTTTGTCGGAAGTTAAGCATTACTTGTGGGAAGATCCTTACCTTTACAAGATTTGTGGTGATAATATCATTAGGAGATGTGTGCCCGAAGAGGAGATGCTTGACATTCTTACTCATTGCCATGACTCAACATACGGTGGTCATTTTGGTGCAACAAAGACAATTGCTAAGGTTCTAGAGAGTGGTTTCTTTTGGCCTACATAATTTCAAGGCTCTAGAGAGTTTGTTGCTAGATGTGATCGCTGCCAGTGAGTAGGAAATATCTCCAAGAGAAATGAGATGCCATTGACTTCTATTCAAGAGATCGAATTTTTTTATGTGTGGGGAGTTGACTTCATGGGCCCTTTTCCATCCTCACATGGGAACCGTTACATTTTGGTGGGAGTGGATTATGTCTCCAAGTGGGTTGAAGTGGTTGCATCACCCACCAATGATGTTAGGGTAGTGATTAAATTCTTGAAGAAGCTTTTCTCGAGATTTGGAGTCTCTAGAGCTATCATTAGTGATGGGGGTTCCCACTTCTACAACAAATAGTTTGATTCTCTCCTCAAGAAATATAATGTCTATCATAGGGTGGCTACATCCTATCACCCCCAGACTAGTGGGCAAGTCGATGTATCTAATAGGGAACTTGAGAAGATTCTGGAGAAGACTGTCAATGGGTCAAGGAAAGACTAGGCTGCAAAACTAGATGATGCTCTATGGGCGTATCGGACTGCTTACAAAACCCCTATTGGTATGTCCCCTTATAGGTTGATTTATGGCAAGGCATATCACCTTCCTATCAAGTTGGAACACCGGGCCTTTTGGGCAATTAAGGCACTGAACTTCGATATGAAGACTACAGGTGAAAAGAGAATGTTACAGCTTAATGTGTTAGATGAGATTAGACTGCAGGCATATGAGAATGCCAGGCTATACAAGGAGAGGACAAAGAGATGGCACGATGCGCATATTGTTCGGAAGGACTTCCAGGTAGGTAATTTGGTTTTGTTATTTAACTCTCATTTGAAATTGTTTCCAGGAAAGCTGAAGTCGAGATGGAGTGGACCGTTCGCAGTCACTCAGACATTTTCTCATGGTGCTCTTTAATTGGAAAACTCGAAAGGAGAGCGTTTTAAGGTGAATGGTCACCATTGCAAACCATACTTTCGTTTGATACTGTCATGTAGGGACAATTCCATGCTTAAGTGTAGCGGGGGGGGGATTAGGTGTGATGTTTAATTAATTACAGCAGTCTTTTCTTTTGAATTTCTCTGTTCTAGGCAAAGTTTTTGCAGAAATTGTGTGAACTATACTCAGTATTAATGGTGTTAACCTTTTTGAGAGTCAATGAAAGAATGCTACTCATGCTATTTTAGGACATATCAAGTTAAAGGAATTTAGGGTGAATTTACTAAGTTGTAATGTAAAGTGCATAAATTTAGGAAGTCAATTTGGTGTGTATGATACTTTTGAGATGTGGATTAATGGGTAATTCAGCAAGGTAGCTGATGAATGAAATTACATTTACTCCTTTGGATGCTACTCATTGCAACTGTAATGGAAGTCACCTTATTTAATTCTGAGACATGATTTAAGGTTAATTAAATTAAAATGTGTCTACTCCAATGTTTTTGGTTGCTTAGTAACCGGGAATCTTCATCACAAATATCGATTTTCGCGTAAAACGATGACTGAGAATAAGAGTATGCAAAATTCTATGTTTATTATATGTTGAGTAACTAGGTGCATTCGTTACCCACATTTGTATTTGTGTCAAAAGGCATATTAATAACTTAGGAAATAATAAAATGCCCCACAAGTGGTGTGTTGAAAAGCTTAAGTGTGGGGGTTCTTGCAAAAAAAAAAAAAGGAAAGGGGGGCTGACCTCAATGATCTCATGTGTTTGTTGGTGACTCAATTTTATTTAGTTGGTAAAATCCATGGCATTTGAATTTGCATTTGTAATTTCATTTGTTGACAATCTAGTTGAGTTGCTTATTATGAAGTGTTTATATACTCGTATTGATGTCTCTTGAATTTTTTGAATTTACATTGTAAGTTGGTGATTCATCCTGGATTTAGTTGACTTGTGTGCTCTTAACTAAAACATGGGCAGTGCATTAGTGAGACTCTTGTGATTAACATAGTGAACTGATCATAGTTGTATTTAATTTGATTTTTGCAAAGATTTTGCTTGACTCGTGTCTTTGTTACTTGGCGACAAGTAACAATTCAAGTGTGGGGGGATTTGATGAGAATGAAAATATCATATTTTTATCCCTTAATTTGTAGTCTTTTATACTTATTTAGTGCCTAAATAGACTCATTATTCTTATATTTCGATTTAGGACACGAAATGAGGCGTTAAGTGGAAAATAAGGCTAATCGGGTAATTCTGGACAGTTTCGGCACCGTGTGGTAATTTGGGCATAATGCTCTCATCTAGACTCCGATTGAGATGATTCAAGATGCATTGGAAAGATAAGGCAAAGTTATACAACTTTCATGTTTTTAGTTTTGATAGATACGGACTTTATCAAAGTCAAAATTGGGCCCGAATTATCTGCAACCGGACTGCTGACGTGCTGGAGCAATTCCTTAGCTTGCAAGTTTTCATCCGGGAATTCACCACTCTTTCACTTACACGAGAATAGAGTCTTATCTGAGAAGAAGGACATAAAAAAAGGAGAAAAATAGGAGATAAGGGTTCGAACCCCTGAAAGAAAATTGAAGAAGAAGGACTGCTGGAGAGAAGAGAAGGCTGCTGAAAGTGAATTGGAGAAGGATCACAGCAAGGAAATTGAAGATTGATTGCAAAGATTCATAAGTTATCTTCCTCTTTGGTTCTGCAATTTGGTAACCTAGATTAGATTAGGGTTCTTGAGGTTTCTCTATTGACTCTTTCTTCTTTCTTTCTTTTATGCAAACCATAATTAGTTTTAATTTTGATTTATAATTAAACTTGAGCAGATCTGATTGAGTGTGTTTTATTCTTGGGATTCTTGATTAGGGTTTCAATTTATAGAATACTCTTGGCTGAACCGTTCTTGCATCTTGGATTACTTGAATTGCTTGAGAAAGAGTTTAGGTAATTAGATCATCTAATCAAGAAACGTATTGCATGCATCTTAGACATAATTTGCATGGTTCGGTTGGCAATCATTCATACCTGAATTGATGACCTGCGAATTCTTTGTTCTTAATGCATCTTTGGTGATTAAATTTCTGATAGAGATATAGGAATTGTCATTCAGAGATAGAGTGGGCTGCGCTCGAGAGAGGCTGCTCATAAATTAGGGTTTCGCCAACCCAAGATTGAATTCACATCGGTTGGACAGCTTCAAGATCCGTTTGCTAAATCGGTTCTGTCAATGCTTGTATGCAGTACTCTTCGTATCATTGAAAGTGGTTTTATCCGAAATTAATTAGGGTAGTTTGCTTGTTTTTAATTACATCATGAGTGGGTAGGTTTCTATTGTTAGGGATTAATACTTGATCATGCATTGATTTTCAGTCATTAGTAAAATCGATGAGGTTCTTGCTATATTGTGTTATTTGTGCTGATTACTTATCATTGATTGATCACCAATGATTCGTTCTTTAATCAAGATTATGCATCGAGAGATGATAATCGAGGTGGAACTAATAACACTTGTTCGACCAATAATTAGGTAGAGATATCATTTGTTGGTAGGATTTCCTTATTGGTGTATTAACAGATGGTGTTTATGCAAAGAGGATTTCGATTGAGAGAATGGGAATTCCTTGATTGTAATTCCATTTAATTAAACATAGGTTTAACTAATCGACTATTGAGAAAGATTGACTAGTGCTTTTAGGAAACACCTTGGAATATAACAGCCCTCGTGAGATTTTATTAGTATTGAATCTTGATGATCGTGATAGGATTAATCCCTAGCAACTTTGTTATTGATTTCGTTTAAGTTCTTATTTTTGTCATTTAATTTCCTTAATCAGTAGTGCTAGTATAAATTCCTTAATTCACAACCCAATTGATTATTGCTTTAAACAAGTTGAGAAGAAATTAATAGGTGGCTAAATAAWTCATTCMTTRTGGGAACGATTCTGTACTCCTTACTATATTACTTGCACGGCTCCGTACTCTTGCGGATAGCGATCAGGACTGAATAGTAAAAACCCCTTTTTTAATAGCACCATCTCCATATCCAACCAGGTAATGCAAAAATGGCATTTTTGTTGCCAATTGGCACAACTTGCCATGCCATGTGAAGGATCACATGGACCTATTAACATGCCACATGAGGTGAATCCTTTCATATTCAATATATGACATTAGAATTCGGTTAAATAATCATCAATTGTATTTAAATATAGTATATATTAGAATTGACCCCTTCTTTTCTGCTTGAAGCATTTGGAATTGGCATATGCTTGTTATTTGAGGCTATTTATAGTTGAAACGAGCATACCTTAAGAAAATATAAGAGGTTATTTTGTCAAAACATCAAATTGGCTTTCTTACTCTAGGGGTTAAAGTATAAATCATTTTACTTGAAAGTGACTCATATGCCATGTGACAATAGAATATTTCACCAATATGCATTGATCAATCCAAAACATGTTTTGAGTTCGTGATGGTAACAAACACAATCCTAATGGGTTTGTGTGGTGGCTGAGATGCGCAGGGCCTTAGATAAATAAAGAGACGTGTTCATTTATTTAAAGCAATTATATATTGTTAAATATTTGAAAAGCATTTAAATTGATAATCCAAAAAATCATAATTTAAATTGTTAGTACATAATTTTGTGATATATTTTGTAAAAATATGAAATTATTTTTATGTTTTTAATAAATATTTTAAAGTTATTATATTATTTTATTAGAATATTTAAATAATTCTTAAATTTTTTAATCCAAACTTTTTTTAGATAGATATAGATAAAAAGTAGGGGAGAGGATAAATAGGAATTAAAGATAATTTTGGAGAAAGTGGGGGATAGTGGGAAAGGTAGTTTAGGAGAAATTTTAGGAGAAGAGATTATTTAGGTTATTGGGAAAGTGCATCTCATTGGTTGTTTAAAAGGTTAAATAAATGCATTTCAAAAAAAGGAGAAAATTTCTTGACCACTTTGTTTTAATATATACTAGCGGGGACCCATGCGATGCACAGGATTTGGTAAAAAAGGTTAAATAATGCATTTATAAATGCTCCTAATTAGATACTGTAATTAATAATATTAATTAATTAATACTGTTAAATATTAAAATATTTGAAAAATAATGCAATTATAAATACTTCTAATTAAATACTGTAATCAATAATGTTAATTAATTAATACTGTATTTTTATAATACTGTATTACAATAACAAATTAATATTATATTGTTGTTATAATAATACTATATTTAACTAAATACAAAAATACTGCAATTAATTAAATATATATTATATTAATTAATATTGTATTTATTAGTTAAATGAAATACTGTATGTAGTTAAGAGTAATTTAACATTAATTAACAGTAATTAAATTACATTTTACAATAATTAACAGTTATTAATTAAATGAAATACTGTATTATTCTAACAATGTTTATTATTATTATTATTATTACTATTATTATTATTATTATTATTATTATTATTATTATGTTTTTACGGATATAAAATTGCAACAACAGATTGATAATAGCAAAATAAAATTTAATTACACATCAATCACATAAATAACATAAATATTTCAAACATTTTCAAATAGATGGCAAAAGAAAAATAATCTACACCATTTTCAAATAAATAAACCAAGCATTTTAAACACAAAATGTTTATAAATAAATGCTTTAATTAATATTGTTAATTAAATAATACTATTAATTGTGAAAATACTGTAATTATGAAAAAATACTATTAATTAATAAAACTGTTTTTCAATAAATACTGTAATTATTAAATTACTGTATTTATTTAAACTACATTAATTTTTAGAAGTTATCATATTTTCAGAAATATATTGGTAATTTCTTTGCTAAAACTAATTAAATGTAATTTTTTGGTAAAAAACAACATAATTAAATTAATAAAAATAATTACTCACCCTTAAAAAATAATAAAATGATTAACATTTAATAAAAAATAAATAATCAATAAAAATTAATGGTTACTAATTAATAATTAATAATATTGAACTAACACGAATAAAAAATAATTAAATACATAATAATTGATAATAATTACTAAAAATAATTAATAAATAACATAATTAAATTAATAAAAATAATAATTAATCACTATTAAAAAATAATAAAATGATTTAAATTTAATAAAAATGAAAATAATTAATAAAAATTAATGGTTACTAATTAATAATTTAAAGTCAAATAACATTAAAAATTTTGAATAAATTCCATGTTTGATTAATAAAATCAAATAACACTAAAAAATCAAATAACCGACACGTAAGCAGCAACGAGCCACGTACAAAGAGGAGAAGCAATAGAGGAGGCTGCCATTGGAGAAGTAGATACCAACCCAGAAGATCAAACCAAAACCTAGATTGATCAAAGAAGAAACTCGGAGCCTTAGTACTCAAGGAAATCCAATCTAGGCCAAGAAAAACGCCGCCTCCATTGATGAGAAGGGATAAGTTTTTCTGGGCTTCTCAACACGAATAAATTTGTAATGTTCACTCTGATGGGAAACCAGAAGTAGAAGAGAAATAGAAGCTCTCATCGATTTGAAGCCATCTCAAATGCCCAACATTGGTGAATCTGAGCCGTGTTAGTAGAAGAACGACAAGTGCTCAATGAGCAAGAAAAAAATAAACTCACCTTCGCTGCTGCTTCAATGCTTGATAGGCGATTGATTGAAACCCTAAAATATAGAGAAAATGACGAGAGCTTGCATTTGCAACCACGAAATAGAAAAATGAGCAGAGAAAGTGGATTTGAGACATACCTGGAGTAGAGCTTCGTAGGTGCATTGCTTGTCTTCCTCGATAGAGAAGAACACGAATGTTTTAGGGTTGGGTTTAAAATGGGGCATAACGTGTCATTTCCAAAACAAGGTTGGGGTGTTTTTGTCTTTTGGCCACACCTGAAATGCGTTTATGTGCGTTAAGGGCCGGGCCAACCTCTTTGGATTTTAGATATGAAAAAGCATTTCAGATGCAATACAAACGAGACTGGCATCTGAAAAGTAAATATTTCAGACTTTAGATCTCTAAAAGAGTTATCAAACAGAGTCTGAATTAGAGATAATTTAAGAGATAAATGGGAGTTAGAGATAATTTAGGAGATAAGTAGGAATTAGAGACAATTTAGGAGGAAGTGGGGGAAAGTGGTGTCACTTGGCTAAACATTAGAAAAGCAAATCCCTCTTTCTTTATGATTGTTAGAAATAGTTAAGCATATGTTATTTCCTTATTGGTTTAATAGGTATTTATGTGCAATTAAAAAAAAGGAAAAAGAAAAAAGAAAACAGAAAATTAGAATGGGGGTTTCCTGCAAGGAGAGCTATGTTGACATGGCATGACCCATTTTAATATATCTATATATCTATATATATAGATGCTCGGGTCCAAATCGGTTCAGAACATGCTAGACTCGGTTCTGACTCGACAATAATTGGGATAATTTCACAGGATTTATTAAACGATTTTTTTGTTAAATAAAAAAAATAAATAAATTTATACATAATCATTGAAAATACATCTATCACAAAAACAATAAATAATTACTGAAATACAATAAATATTAACTTTAGTATATACAATTATATAATAAATACAGATTAAGAGTTTAAAAGTATTATTAATAAATATTAATTTTTTTGAAAGTTATTTTATTGAATTATTACTTGATATAAGTGAAATTAGTTATTTACAATATTATGTTATAATTATTTTTCTACTTTTCAGATTTTTTGTTTAAATTTATTACAAAATTTCTTTCTTTTAACTATTTAAAATCTAGTTATGGTAAATATTTTTTGTTATCTAAAATATTTTTTATTTAAATACTTAAATAATATGTAAAATATTTAAAGTTTCAAGTATTAATTATTTATTGAATTTAATTATACATAAAATTATAATTTATGTTATTATTACAAAATTTCATTATTAATTTTCTAATATATTAAATTATTATTAATTTGAATATTATGTTATAATTATTTTTCTACTTTGATGAAATTTTTTAAATTTATTACACAATTCCGTTACTTTAACTATTTAAAATCTAGATATGATAAATATTTAAATAATCTATACAATATTTAATATTTTTTTGTTATTTGAATTTTATTTATTTAAAGCTATTACATATTTTTAAATATCTAAAAACATTTAAATTGATAATCTAGAAAAACATAATTTAAATTGTTAGTACATAATTTTGTGATATATTTTGTAAAAATATAAAAATATTTTTTGTGTTTTTAATAAATATTTTAAAGTTATTAGATAATTTTATTAGAATATTTAAATAATTCTTAAATTTTTTATCCAAACTTTCTTTAGATAGATATAGATAAAAAGTAGGGGAGAGGATAAATAGGAATTAGATGTAATTTAGGAGAGGAACTCTATACTAAATTAGATATAATTTTGGAGATAAATAGGAATTAGTGATAACTTAATAGATAAATAGGAATTAGAGATAATTTTGGAGAAAGTGGGGGAGATAGTTTAGGAGAAAATTTAGCAAAAGAGATTATTTAGGTTATTGGGAAAGCGCATCTCATTGGTTGTTTAAAAAATGACATGGAATAAAAAAAAAATTCAGAAAAGGAGAAAATTTCTTGACCGCTTTGTTTTAATATATATATATATATATATGTATATATATATACGTGCGATGCACGGGATTTATTAAGTGAAAACTAAATAATAGAAAGGGTCATTTACTAAAATACCCTTATAGTTTCATGGATTTACTAAAATCTACCCTATAGATAGCATTTCACTAAAACACCACTTATAATTTGCAATGGATTTAATCAATCTTCCATTAGATGATGGTGAAAATGACAGTGTTGACCCTAATGTTCATTTAAATAAATTTAATCAAAGGAAAATAAAAATAAAAATACCATTTTTGCCCTTAATAAGACACGTGCAACCACTCTATTAGCTATATTTGGTCAATTTTGTGTTTCTGTACAAGAAAAGTGTTAAGGGTATTTTTGGAATAAAAAATCATGGGCCTAATGGCAAAACAAGCACTCCTTAATGAAAGGTTGATTAAGTAAATAAGTTGTAAAGTATATGGTGTATTCTAGTAAATGACCCTAATAGAAACACATAAGAGTAAATGGTTGTTTTATATTTTCAACTTTTTAAATAATTAATAATTATTCATATTTTATATACTACTTTTAATAATTTTTTTATAATACAAAAATAACAATAATTAATTTTAGTTAGATTTATTTAATCAAACTGATGAAACTGACCAACCTGATCAACTCGACCCGAGATGGTCAATTTTCTAGTATTTTAGGTTCGCTTTGGTTCAAAAATTTCTCAATTTGACCAAGTTGGATCAGTTTCACTTTGGCCTTTTGTAAACCGACCAAAATCAAACTACCTAACCATGGATATATATTAATATTTTTATATTTTAAATATATTTTTTAATATGAAAAAGTGGGAAATTTTCCATATTTCTTAGTCTAAAGTGTTTTAATCATAAATCTAATTTTAAATTTATTTTTTAATGATTACACTATAATTTTTAAATTAAATAAAATTTTTAACTTTAAATCTTTTGAACCGACTAACCAAACCAAAAATCGACCCAAACCAATACAACTTGAGTGGGTCGATTTTCACAAAAGGTCAGTCGTTTTTAGTTGACCAACTCCCCAACCTGACCAGGTCAATTTGGTTAGCCAAATAGCACATCCGAATTGAACCAATTAATGAGCACTTATAGTTTTAGCTAAATTAATAGTCTCATCTCTGATAAATAATAATAGTTTAATCTCCAATAATTATGGAAAATTTATAGCGAAAATACATAATTATTGAATTTATAATGATAATTAAAAATACAATAATTACAAAAATACAATAAGTACTAAAAATATATTAACTTAGTCAATAAATATTATAATCTCAAATAATAGTTGATCTCTAATAAATATTAATCAATAAGTTATAATAAAAATACAATAAGTACAATATATTAAATTTAAAAATTTTAATAATAGTAGTTTAATCTCCAATAATTATTGAAAGTTTTTTGTTAAATAACGAAACAAAATAAATTTATACATAATCACTGAAAATATATTTATCACAAAAAACAATAAATAATTAATAAATACAATAAATGTTAATTTTAGTATATATAATTATATAATAAATACAGATTAAGAGTTTAAAATTATTATTATTATTAATAAATTATAATTTTTTTAAAAGTTATTTTCTTGAATTAGTATTTGATATAAGTGAAATTAGTTATTTACAATATTATAAAAATATTAAATTATTATTAATTTCAATATTATGTTATAGTTATTTTTCTACTTTTATAAATTTTTAAATTTATTACATAATTTTTTTATTTTAACTATTGAAAATCTAGTTATGTTAAATATTTTGCTATTTAAAATATTTAGTTATTTAAATACTTAAATAATATGTAAAATATTTAAATTTTAAAATATTAATTATTTATTGAATTTAATTACACATAAAAGCATAATTTATACCATATATACTATTATTACATAATTTCATTATTAATTTTGTGATATATTATATTATTATTAATTTCAATATTATGATATAATTATTTTTTACTTTGAAGATATTTTTTTTAATTTATTACATAAATTCGTTATTTAAAATATTTAAAATCTGGTTATGATAAATATTTAGTTATTTAAATATTTAAATAATCTATACAATATTTAATATTTTTTTGTTATTTGAATTTTATTTATTTAAATCTATTACATATTGTTAAATATCTGAAAATCATTTAAATTGATAATCTAGAAAAACATAATTTAAATTGTTAGTACATAATTTTGTGATATATTTTGTAAAAATATAAAAATCTTTTTTGTGTTTTTAATAAATATTTTAAAGTTATTAGATAATTTTGTTAGAATATTTAAATAATTCTTAAATTTTTTATCCAAACTTTCTTTAGATAGATGTAGATAAAAAGTAGGGGAGAGGATAAATAGGAATTAGATATAATTTAGGAGAGGAACTTTATACTAAATTAGATATAATTTTGGAGATAAATAGGAATTAGTGATAATTTAATAGATAAATAGGAATTAGAGATAATTTTGGAGAAAGTGGGGGAGATAGTTTAGGAGAAAATTTAGGAGAAGAGATTATTTAGGTTATTGGGAAAGCACATCTCATTGGTTGTTTAAAAAATGACATGGAATAAAAAAAATAAAAAATTCAAAAAAAGAAGAAAATTTCTTGACCGTTTTCTTATATATATATAAAGAGAGAGAGAGAGATGGCAGTCAGAACTGTTTATGGGTTGTTTGGTTTCCTGCAGAAATATTAATTTGGTTGTCTCCAAATTTATGTGTTAACAAGTTTCATAAGTCATAAACCTTTAATATTTGTTATTTTGTGTCTATTTTGATGTAAAATGGTTTTAAATTCAAATATAATCTAGAACAATTTCATGCAATTATAATTCAAAATGCAACATCACTGTCTCTATTGGCCACTGCATTTAGAGATGGCAATTTTATCTGTACCCATGGGGCCCCGCCTTGCCCCAATCGGAGCAGGTTCGGAGAACCCTGAAACTATGGGGATCAAGGATGGGGTAGAGATGGTATTTGTCCATTCTGCTCTGACCCCGATCCCGGCTTCAAATTTATCCCGACTATATTACATAACATAATATATATAAAAATATTAATATATGTTAATATATATTAAATTATAGGACAAAAGACTTAATTAATACCCTAAGTTTTCATAAATTGATTTAAATGTACCGTAATTTTTTCAAATAGAGACTTAAATATACCTTGTGGGTTGATCCCATTAGAGTTAAACATACTTTCCATTAGTGAAACATCACATGTGAACTTATTGAAAATATTGAAAATCCTTTTTCTGCCCTTATTGCATCAAATTTACATCTCTTCCCCATGAGACCTCAAGCTATTAAGAGGATTGATTACTAGATTCCCAACACCTGTGTCCTTAATGAAATCCAAGACAGTTTTTGAATTATCTAAAGGCCTAGTTCCCTTACCACTGAAATCTCCTTGAAAGTAAATCAATCTAAACAAATTAAAAATAACAGGGTGTCTTGGTTGGAAAATCGTCAGATTTGCTTTGGCATTTGCAGTGAGTATTGAAGATTCAACGGACGTTAATGTGATTCAAAACAAATTATATTGGTTGAGAAATAGTTTTAGATGCCATTTCTTTTCGAGGAATTCTATCTTAAACTAGCAGTCATGACCCTGGATAATCTCGTCTTTTTCCAAAATGGAAGGAAAAACTAGCGAAAGGTATATATACTTTGAAAATTTGACCCAAAATGAAGGGCAAAAGGTCATAAAAATAAGAAATAGTTCTAAATAGGTTTCAAAAAGATAAAAAAAATAAATTTGTAAGTATACAAATAAAAATAATCAGGACAAGACGGGAAAAATTTGCGATCTCTATTCCCACAGGAATGGGGATAAGATTAGGATTTATAATCCTGCTGGGATTCGGGGCGGTTTGGGGTTGGGCATGGGACAGGCAAAACCCGGCCTCGCTGTGCCCCGTTTCCATTCCTACTGTAGTACACTGGTAATATGGCTAGTTGGGACTCCAGATCTCCTGCTCACAAGATGATGTTCTCCATGTTTGATTGTGATGTTATGTGGGTATATGTTGGCAAAATTCTTGTGGAAAGGAGATTTGGACTCATTGATTGGAACATCTTAGGAGAGTTTTGTTGGTAAGAGATCTGATCTCCAATAAAACACGAACATACCAGCCTTCTTACTTTTACTTAAAACAAATTCAAGCATCGCATAACGCTGATGTGTAATGTATTGGCATTTCATTTTGTTCCCATGCAGACAAAATTTTGTCCCCAACTCTCCGTAATACCATGAACTGAAAAATGAATGAAAGCCTGCGCTATCATGGGAAGAGTTTTGACCAATCAAAACTCACCGATGAATTTTGATAAATAACATTGATTGGCTATCACATTTATGATTCCAGTTGACTGGTCAAAAATTTTTAGATGCTATATCTTTCCCAAATCATAGTGGAATTATAAAATTATATAAAAAATAAACACAAATTTAAGGTTTTTTTTATTCTATAATAATATATCAATAGAGTGGCAGCTAGCAACTATATTGATATTTACAAAAGTAAGTTTTGTTTTATCTGTGCATCAAACATTGGAGGAAGCTTCATTTTAATGTTTCTCCTAACAATTGAGCATTTATTCACTGTTCCGCTGATGTGGCACCTAATGATGCCTAGTGGCACCTAATTGTCAATAAACAGTTTATCAAGTACTTTTCACTATTTTGAAGACAAATCAAGTACAAATTAATGTTTATTTAATAAATGAAACTATACCAAACACTAGGGCTGTTCACGGGTCAAGTTGGGTCGGTTTACTAGTCGGTTTGAGTCGGGTAACTTGACATATAAACCGAAACCAACCCAGTGTTAAGCAAAACCGACCTGGTCGGTTTGAGTTGGTTTGGGTCAGTTTCGGTTCTAAGTTCATCCCTGTGATAAAATCTTGCTAATTTTAAAAACAGTCATAAATTGAACATCATTTCAGCCATCTCCTATGATAAAATTTAAATGAAAATTTAATCACAAAAGTTGTTCATTAATCACTATTCACTAATCCAAAGTTTCTTGCAACCATTCAAAAACTAGGTGGCCTAATGGGCTTTGGAACTTCATGTTTGAACTAGGAATTAAGTCGGTTCGGTTCGGTTCGGGTCGGTTTCGATTTTCTTGTGTGAAAACTGAAACCGACCTGAACTATCGGTTTAGGAATTTGCACAACCCAAAACCGCCCCATACTGATGAAAACCCGGCCGACTTGGGTTGGATCGGTCCGGGTTGGTCGGGTTGTGCCTGCTTATGAACAGCCCTAACAAACACATACCATATATCTCATATCATAAAAAGAAAAAAAAAGAAAAGAAAAAGAATATTTATCTCATCACCATTATTGAATTTATAGATAATTAAAATGACCCAAAAGACACAACAGTACAGGGGCGGAGACGGGGTGGGGGAGGGGAGCCATAGGCCCCTATGCCTTCAAAATTCTCAAGTTTTACTTGTATTTTAGCCCTTGTTCCTAACTTTTGGTCCCCTATCCATGTTTTATAGATTTTGACCCCTCAATAAAAAATCCTAGCTCAGCCCTGCAACAATACAAATTAAATGTCGTAAAAACCAGCTAGAAATGCCTTGTGCCCAACACCGACGCCCATGGCATGATCTAGTCCTCGCCAAGATCTTGCTATATATGTCTCTCATTTCTCAACATAGTGGCATTGGTGATGGTGGTATCAGACTCTCATTCACACTGGAACCATTCTTCACTTTGAAAGCTGTGTTCATACCCCAGCTAGCATGCCGATCAAAATGACAATGCATGAACACACTCCTGCAAAACATCACAATCATCCAAAACCATTAGTAGCTAATTAATTAATTAGGGGTTTATCTAACCGCCGGCCGGTTGAGTCCATAGGTTGGTCTTTCCGTCGACAGAATTAGTTTGATCGTGCAATAGATATATATACACAACAGAAACTTACCAGGATTATCTGCTCGGAATCTGACTGCAGCCCATCCATTCTTAGGGACAGAGACGGTGTTTATCAGTGGTGGATCAACTATGTTGTAGCTAGAAGGGTCGGTGACGTTGTTAAAATTTCCAGAACCGCTTCCAAGAAAATAGAAGCTATACCCATGTAAGTGCATTGGATGATTCTCCGGCCCGTTCAAGTTGGTCCCTTGGAACACAACCTCCACCGTAGTGTTGTAGTCTAGAACCGTCACCTTAGTACCCTGAGTCGCTGTCAGAAGACTCGACGGCAGATTGTCGCCCGTATAGTTAAAAGGATAAGGTGGCTCACTGGGGAAATCCGTTGTGTAAACCCCAGAAATCGATTTGTAGTAAGCTTCTAATATGTCGATTGATGGGTTCACGAAACTTTGGTTGTTCAAGCTTGAAGAGAGTCTTGTTCCGCTGGGGCCTAAGCAGGTGCTTCCTGACTCACAGGGCAATGTGCTTACAGTAATCGTTGTATAGATACGGAGATCGTAATCCTTTGGGACGTCGATTGGATGTTCAGCGGTTGCCAAGCTTCTGAACTGTTTGGTGAAGCTGTCTGCTGTGTCGGTGTCGTTGTGGGCGGGGAGGGATGGCATCACCGGAGACGATGAATTGGTGTAGTTTTTATATGTTAAAATGGCCGTGCCGGTAGTGGTGTCGTAGGGAACATTGCCACTGGCGTAAACTGTTACGGCCATGTAATACCGAGCCGGAGTCTGATCGGCTGTTAGAATGGCGTCCATGGTCTGTCCGGGAGCTATCATGATGGTTTCGGTGGTAATGGGTTTGATGTAGGCTCCATCAGATCCCACAACAGTGAGGTTATGTTGAGCTACTTTGAAGAACATCTCTTCATTCATTCCGGCATTGATAATTCGAAGTAGATATCTCATTCCCTCCTCCACAATCATCTCAAATGTTCCTGACGATGAATTGATGATGAGCACACCATGCATCAATTTAATTAATTAATTACCTATATAGATGGTCACGGACTCATGGACATGGACTCTAATCTGATGCCCAGCTACCTGGATTTGCGCATGAATAGGTTTCTTTGTAGAGATCCCCCGGTAATCCGTTAATGGTGTGAGCATTTGACTTGTTTGGTTCTCCTCCGGTTTTAAGGGCATCTTCAATAATCTCCATCACGTCTCCGTTGTACCAATTTCCTACACATACAAACAAAACAAGGATGATTGGGTCAAAAATAATTAAGTGGGTTCTCAATATGGCAAAACTTCAACTTGAACCTGGTCCAACCTGACTCAGGTTAACTCCGGCCACTAGGGTTAAAACCTATATGTTCAGGTTATGGCTGATTTTCAACTCTATCCCCCTAAAGCAACCTTCATATAACTGATCAGTGGGGTAAAGCTAGTTTAGCCGGACGAGTTAGACCTGCTCAACCCGGTCGGCCCAACTTCATAACTGATTTTTTTAATAGAATTAATAGGGCCCAATAGGGAGTATCTATAAAAGTAGAATAGGTGTGGTTGGTTTATGGAATTTTCATTAGATTAAAATACTCCATCTTTAATGTTTGAATCAAAGGAGCAATGGTAAATATGTAATTTTGTTTTTTCTCAATTAATGCTCATTAGGAAATGACTCTTCTTTTTCATTTAATGCTTATTACAAAAAAAACACAAAACGCCATTCTTTTTGTTCATAATTATAAAACAAGTCAATGACAAAAATTTTATTTAACATTCTCATTTAATGCTTGTTAGGGAAAATACACAAAAATCATTCTTTTTGTTCAATAATTAGAAAACATACTATGGTAATTGCTAAAACTTCCCTTGAAGTTTTTGACCGTTGCATAAACTTTTGGTAATTATAATCACCTCTCCTAAATTTTTTGACACAATTGCAAGTAAACCCCCTTTGTAAAATCCTCTAACAAGAGACATGAAAATGTCCAAAATACCCATGTAATTAATATTGAGGCTGGTTTGTACATAAAAAAAAAAACACTATAAATGTTATGAACAACAAAAAAAGAGCTTAAAGTTGCAATTTTACCTTTGAGAAATTGATATGAAGGGCAAATTTGAAAAATACATCAATTCCAAAAAAGAGATTAGAAGGGATTGGGGTAGTGATTGATATGAAGAAAAAAATTGGAAAATAAACATTTTGTTCAAAAGTAACTACATGGGTATTTTGGACATTTTTGTGCTTTTTGTTTTAAGATTCTAATAGAGGGTCTACTTGCAACTGTTCCGAAAAGTTCATGAGAGGTGATTGCATTTACCAAATGTTAGGGGGGTTCAGCAATGATCAAAAATTTTACGGGAGGTTTTAGTAATTTACCCTTTCATTTATTTAAATTAAAAAAATAAATAAAAACCTGAAAGTATATCTTACTTATGTTCTCAATAGTCAATGTTGGGCCACATTAACTACTATGAAGAGACTTCCAACTTGCAAATGGATGAACAATTTATTCTTTAAACTATTTTCTTATTTTTTTATTTTTTTTCATTAGTTCAGTTCTTGATTATTAAGGTAGCAGATGGTTTTATCTTCTTTATTCCCACCATACAGTGGGTTAATTTTTCATTTCCGTTATCGTAAAGTCCGCATCATTGGTTGTCAAGATATCTACATGAATAAGTGATATTTTTAAAAGTTGAAGGAGTTGAAGTTGGATTTATCATATAGAAGTTAATTCTTGCAAAGGTAATGAGAATTCAAATAAAATTCTGATGAAGGTAAGTGATAAAAATTATTAATTTTATTAATGAACTATAATAAATAAGAATAATAAGATTTTTATTAATTCTCGTTACCTTTTCAAGAATTCTATTTAGACATATCTTTATATTTTTGAACCATAATAAATATGATAAGTAAAAATAATTTTTGAAAATATAGAAATATAAAAATAATTATAAAAAGTTTTAAAAATATACTATCTACTATCATGATCACATTATTTCATGTATACATACCGAGTATAATGGGTACTTCTTGATGAGGATTGTCGAAAGGATAGCTGGTTCCGTTCTTAGGGTAAATCATGATAGCCCCATGGACTGTGTCTCGAGACCAGTCGCTATGTGCATGCCACCATATGGTCCCTTCCTCATCAGAGAAAATAAGCTGGTAAGTGAAATTTGCTCCTGGTTGGATTGGGCACTGAGCCACGTACTCTGGCCCATCTGACCATGGATTCCTTGGCTGTTTCAGTCCGTGCCTGTGAGCATGACAAAAAATAGTGCTACTCTCAGAAGAAAGGATCTGCTAGGTTAGTTAAGTGGGGAACTGATTAATAACTGTCTATTTTGATAAAGCTATCTACAGACTATATAGAGGGAATAAATAATGAATCAAGGACAAAAGTAGGTCAGCATGTTTGTTCTATATGTCTATGGAACAGACTAATTAATATATATGGTTACTGTATGAGTTAGACAGAAAAAGTTTTGCACTCATGCACTGGTTATTGAGTAGGTAGTAAGTAGTAGGCATAAGGCAGCTGATGAATCGATTTGTTGGCAAAAGTTCCAAATTGTGCAAATAGTTGTGGTGGGCACGATGCCATTAATGATGTCTAATGTTTATAATTAAATCAGCATTTGGATTTGATGGAGATTGGAGATGTTCATTGCTCATGTTTGGACATCACATCATCTGTTTTAATAATTTGATTTTAAAATAATTAAAAATAGGGGTTTTTATCAATAATCATGATTAGAGTTTGACAAAAAAATTCATGTCAGTTATCCATCTAATACAATTCTTCTCCTTTATCCTTTATATATGGGAACATCCGTCACGATCTCTTTTATTTTAATTTGGAAGACAGTGATTAACATGAGATTTGATTTCAAGTCTCTAGGCTCTCTACAACCAATAAAGTCAATTGGCATTATGGTTTTCAAACTGCTGTTGATTGGGATGATTGGACCATTTTGCTCGGGAATCATCTAGGCAACTGGTTTTGTTTTACTTTAAACCTGATCTTTGACCAAAAATTATTGAAAAAGTCAACAATCTGTTGATGTAGACAGTTGAACCATCGATCCATTCAAAGGTTTTTGACTATTTTTTATTTTTAATTATTTTTTATATATTTTTAATTTATTTATCAAAATGGACCATTCATTTGAACTGGACGATCGGACCATCGACCCAAAAACCAGTGGCCAAAACAATTCCATTTCCGGATCGTTTTATAAAACCATAATTGTCACCTTTTTAAACCAAATATTCGAGTGAAACTTTGTCATTATAGATCTGCCTGATTGAGGATACTTTTATGTTCTCGGCATCGGCATCTGTCGTAAACACTGCATTTGTAACAGGCTGTATAACCAATCATGAATAACCAATCATGAATAAACACACCAGTGTTCCACAGACTCACATCACAGTAATCCAGAATCCATTTTACAGGTAAAAAAATATCTGTATACAGTATCAAATTAAATTATAGATGTAAAAATGAAGGTCCAAAATACCTGTATATGATAACAAATGAATTACATTTTCTTTTACTTTTTTTTTTGTCGGACTCATTTTCTCTATAGCCCGAGATTTTTTTACTACATGATACCAGAAGAGCTTTGATCAATCGAAGCCCATTTGTGAATATTTTGATGAATACCATTTAATTTATTAATACATTTTTGATACCGATTAATTGGTCATAAGTTTTTCGAATATGATATCTTTCTGGTATCATAATTAAACCTAATAAATAAATAACCAATAGAAGAGACTCCATAACCCTTTTAACTTTTGTGTATTTTGTAATTATTATCAGTCATATTCCTTTTTTTTTGTTAATCTTTTTTGAAGGGCTACACAACGGGGGATAGCCCATCTCCCAATCCCTCAATCCATAACCCCCAACCTAGGTGATGGAGGGATTTGACCTCAAATCTCCACTACGAACAGCCCGAGACCTTACCAACCAGCTGGTTGGCACCTTGTAGAGTCGTATTTCTAATTGCTTTTGTGGCCACAAAATTAAGGCTCAGTTTGGAAAGAGTGCAAATACAAAACATGTATAATACAAATATATACAAAAAATACGAAATAAAAAATTTTGCACTCTACGTATTTGTATTTGTACTGCTTAAAACTGAGCCTAAAGAGCTATCAAAATTCGAAAGCATTGGGGCTTCCATCTGATGCCAATCATGTGTGAGCTTTGTCTAGTTAAGCTCAATGTCTATTTTTTTTTCTTCCTACTATACTTTTCTATGATAATAACTCTTTTTTTTTTTACCTAAGCAAAAGTATATTAATTATTTAACATTAGTACAACATCAGATCATTAATGTGAGCCTTGCATATTATATTTACAGGCATTAAATCTTAACTTCATTATTAAAGAAGTCAAAGACTTAAACTATTCTTTATGAAACAGACATTACCAGAGGTTGAAACTTGAAAGCAAGAGACATTTGCACCAAAACACTCCTGCATGTGTCTGCCAATTTTAATAATTAATTTGTCCAACTAGCAGATATATCCTCTATTTAATTAGTCAGGTCTAAGTATTACAGCTTAATTTTCGTGCAAAGATAAACAAAAAAGACAAAGAAGAAGAGGAAAGTCTAGGCATACCAGTGAAGAGTGATATTATAAGTTGCTTGGTTTACAACGTTAATAATGGCGGTATCTCCTTTGTAGACATGCAGCTCTGGCCCAGGAAACATGCCGTTCACCGTCAAGATAGGCTTGGTATAACACAATCGAGTGTAGTTTGTTTCTGTCAACTACAACAACACAACAATTAATCAGCATATTCCTGATCAGTCACAGCAGTAAGAACATAAGCAGCAGCAGTGATAGTAATAATAAGAAAGAGAAAAAAAAAATGATTTCCTAAATCGGTCTCTTGTCAAATTCCAGATCTGATCACATCATCCCTGTCTCCAACTTGTAGTGATTTCCTGAATTAATATTAACAATAGAAAATTCAACCATAAGCCAGGATCAAGTTTATTTCAGGGTCTTCTGGATTAATTTTGGTCCTTGACAGTAGGGCAGGGCTACCAACCCAGCAGTTCAGTCAGTTAGGCCTTTATATATATATATGAACTCTAGCTATCACCACTGGCCCAATAACCTGTTACTCAGTTTAATTTTGCTATGACAAAACATGAGGTTAGGTTGGTGAATGGGGTATATATTGTGGAGAGAGAGAGAGAGATGGGGGTATTCTTTGAGCTTTTGGCCCAGCAGAAGTTGATCAACTGTGAGATACAGAGAGTCGACACAGTCTGCTCCCCAAGGCCAATCAAGAGATGGCGTCCTCCATGGAAGAGAGGCTTTTATCTTCACGCGATAAAAGCGTTGAAATATGACTGTATTTTGTTTGATCTATCTATCATCCGTGGCAGGAAACAGGAGGGAATATGGATGAGCAACGTAATTTGGTTGTTCTGCAGGTTCGCCAGTCTGGGATAGACAACCCTGCACATACAGCCCAGATTGTCAAATTTAGACGTACAGCTAAATTTTTTCCAGACTGCAGCAGGATTGGTAAGCGACAGTGAAGGTGCATCATTCCAACAGAGACTGGAAATGAAAGAACATCAAGATAGCTGGGCTGTGAAATGTGAATCGATCTCGACTCATTCATTAGTCTCTCACAGCTGCAACTAATAGAATTTAGAGGTGGATGTGTAGGGCCTGAGAAGAGAAGCCCACCTCTCTCTCATCTCTGGCTGAAATAATGAAATGCGATGGGGTGGTGGCGGACACTGGGGTAGGGCCGTAGGGGCTCTAATCCGGCTTTATGAGTAATTAGCAAGTAATCCATGGACCATGGCTGCTGCTTCTAACTAGAAGATGAAAGCAGCTGGGTTGGGACTTGGGAAGACGCCCCATCGATCGATCCAGATCACCAATATATAATTCTAAAATCAGCTGGACAACCAAAGATCTAATTACTTACGACCCAATCGTGCCGATAAACCGTGCCGGCAGCCATGCAAAGCAACCCATCAAATAAAAGAAACCCCAAAATCTCCAACAATAACTCCTTCCTCCTTGATCCCATCTCTCTCTCTCTCTCTCTCACACACACACACACAATGAAACCTCTTCCCTTCTCAGCTTCTCTTCTGGTGGTCATTTCACCATTCTCGGGTGGCTTTTATAGAAGTTTGAGATTCAGCCCATGTAATAATTAATGCGAGATTTACATTTATCTCATCACATGCAGGTTGGAGAAAAAGAGAAGTAGACGACATTCACTTTTGTCTTGATCCTGTACGAAACTAATTGAAATCCACGTTTCTGTTCTTCGTGTTATATTCCTATTGCGTTTTCTTCCATCTTCGTGTTATTTGTGTGAGTGCCGTTCTTCTTTTTAAATTCAACAAAATGAGTTTTATTTCTCCATATGGAATTAACCTCTAACACCAATCCAGATGCACCAGATCTCCTAGACTTAAGGTCCTGTGCTAGGAATTACAGTAACGACTGAGAATTCATCAAAATTCGTCCATTGGGTTTTGAGTAGCAAGCCTGATCATCACATTTAACTGTTACGTTGTCCCTTTATTTTCTCTAATTATTTGGAAAAACTAGATGGAATATATATTCAACCAACTGAGCCTGCTTTGTGCACTTCTTTCTCAAAGTTGAATACAATATATTTCTGAGGGCTGCTGCATTTTCTTTTTCCTGCATTTACTGCAATAAGCAATCAATATGTGCCAAGTGTCCTCACTCCCATATATATATGTACTGTCTACTGACTTTATTTATTGGGTTTCTGCTAATATCACTAAAGAGTAATGTTTTTATAAAATAATTAAAATAAGATAATTTTTTTGGAAAAATATAAAAAAAAGGGCAGTCGCACAGTTCATCATCTTTCTCAACGGATCAACGTGTCCCGACAGTGAAAGCAAACGAAAATGCAGGCCATGAAGGATACCGTCTCAAACATTGCCGACTCGGCCATGGTCGGGGTGGACAAGATCAAAGAGCAGGTTTGTTTGTTCCTTTTTCTATCTATGCCGTCTGATCGATAGGAAATGCGGCCATTGCCGGGGAATAAACGTCACACAAAGAACAGGAGAATGCCGACTGCGTTTCAAATGCCAAATTTGTGTGGCGCGTTTCAAACGCCACACGGGAGGAGAATGCCGTGCTGGGTGAGTCGGTTTAAACGCCACACAAAGAGCAGGTTCGTTTGTTGCTGGGTGATAGTAACAGAGGAGGCAGTGGTAGAAACGCAGGCAACACCGGTTTGGCGTCTGGAGACGACAGCCTAAGTGCTGGGTTTACAGAGAATGAAGCCAACGCGGGCTGGTCAAATACGGGAGGAGAATGCCGCGTATTTGTTCTGTTAGGCCTTGTCACTGCAGCTTTAAAGCTCAAAATGAACAGTACGACTATCTTTTTTTGATATATTTTTTTTAAAGTTTATTTTATTTTAATTATTTTATAAAAATATTATTTTTTATTGATATTGAAGACAAAAAGTTGCCTTTATCTGCTATAAACCCTTATTTATGGGAAGATTTTGTTTAAACTAAAGTCTATAACCATAAATACCTAATTGCTAACCTGGTTTGATATTCTTTAGGTTGTATTTGGTTGATTAGCAAACTTGGAATGGTATAGAAAGTAAATTTCATTGAATCGAGACAGATTTAGGCAAAAGTCTATGTTACATCCACTGCACCATAGAGTAAAACCTAATTTAATTGAATGTGATGATAAGTATTATAAAGTATACTTTGTAAAAAATGAATCAATGAAAAGTAAATATAGTTTTAACGATTGATTGAGATTTAGACTTGCCGTGCATCCAATATCAGTTAATGGAGTTATTAAAAAAATGTTAATGAATGCACAGTACTTGAACTCTTAGATTTAAAACATTTATTTGTTTGGACCCCAAATCTCAGGTACAACCAGCCATACACCTTACTAATTGTGTCAGTTGGCACCTTCGTTTAATAGGTTAGTTATGGCTTTAAAATGTCTTTGAATAGAGAGATAAGGCAATTGGCAAATGGCAATTAATATGCTGAGTTAGTTTGGGAGTTAAAGAGGCAGAAAAAACACAAACAGTCAAAGCCACATGTTGATCAAATATCGTATTGATATATGGAGATTTATTGAAAATTATTATATTTTTTAAAAATTTATTACATTTGTGTATTTATAGAGATTTATTGAAAATTATTTTAAATTGCTATTAAATATTTATTTTTATTAGGTAGTTTATTAACAAAATTGCACTAATTTATCTTTTATTTTCCAATATAAATTAATTAATAATTTTATTTTCCAACATTATAATGTTGTATTCTCTCATATGCATTCAGTTATTAACTATAATAATAGAGATAACTAAAATTTTATACTTTTTGATAATTAAATATAATTCTCAATTTTATAGAAATTAGTTAAAGAGTTTTGTATTTCTATAAAACATTGTTAATTAACATGAATATAACAGATCAATAGTATTTACCCAAAATACTTTAAAAAGTCCAGATGAGTTAATTAATAACAATATTTATTAATATTTGGTAATTTACTAATTGTACTAATAAGAATATTTAATTTTTGGTAATTTACTAACCATATTTATTAAGCTTTGGTAATAACACTATTTAATACTCATTGAATATGAGTTGGATTAAATATTAACCGTACTTAACTATTTATTAATTGATATGAATATTTTAAATATTGAGAAAGAGTGGATATAGATTGGGGGATGAGATTTTAGGAATTAATTAGGGAGTGGGGTAACATGATAAGTTTCTAATGGATTAGAGGAGATACCTTAGAAAAGAGATTCTATGAATATTTTTAGATAATTGGGTTGGGAATGGTGACATGACTTAATGGGAGTAATGGAAAGGGGAGAGGAGAGAGAGTCAAGGAGAAATGGAGAAAGAAGAGGTACGACCCGACCTGGTCACGGGTCGGGTTGGGTTGGTTTATAGGGGTTTTTCCAACCGACCCGACCTGGTCGGGTTACATGAGGTGGAAACCGAAACCGACCCACTGATAGGCAAAACCGACCTGGTCGGTTTGAGTCGGGTTGGGTTGGTTTGGGTCGGTTTCGGTTTTGCTCTTGTACAAAAATGATAGAGAAGCCTAGAACTAGGACAACTAATTCTAATTGTAATTGCCTAATGGGTTGCCTATTTGGTGTAAAAGACTATAGAAATTAGGATAGATACAATTTAGTTAAGTAAGAACTAGAAGATAGGGTTGTTCTAGTTCTAGTAGAAGACTAGTTAAGTAGGAAACTAGGAACTACCGAACTAGAAAACTAATTGGTTCGGTTTGGTTCGGGTCGGTTTCGGTTTTCACATAAGAAAACCGAAACCGACCCGATATATCGATTTATTATTTTGCCCAACCCGAAATCGATCAGTGCTGATGAAAACCCGGCCGACTCGAGTTGGGTCAGTTCGGGTTGGTCGGGTTGGGCCTTCTTGTGAACAGCCCTAATTTTACCCCAGAATTGTTATTTTCTCAAAAATTATTAATTTGATTAGCAAACCACTGATCTGGTCGAATCATTCAATGGTTTGATCGGTTTTTGTTTTTTTAATTTCTTTTTTAAATTTTGTCAAAATGGACCTTCATTTGGTTTGAATAATCGGACCGTTTGACCCTGGGATCAGAACCATTTGTTGTCCGATTCGATTTTAAAAACCTTGATATGCATGCAATTTTCAAAAATATGTTTATTTTGTATTTCATCGAAGTAGTCGTTTTAATATACAACTCTGAAAATTCCTTTCAATTTGCATGCATGCAAATTCCTATTTATGATAGGTGACTAGGTTGAAATAGATAGAATTGAAAGGCGCTAGAGGCGAATCCAATAGTGTTTTAGTTTTAGAGGTAAAAGACTACTGATCCAATGTGGCACATCGTAACAAGGAAGAGAAGTCATCGGTTGAGCATGTGAGAATATAAGTACGAATTAGTAACTATCCTTGCATGGTTTTGCACCGGAGCTGTTACATATGCTTCTTTGTACATGATATATGATTACGTGTCATATATCAAATCCATCTCATTAATAAAGCTTTGGAAAAATTTCCTATTATTATCCTGTATTTTGGGTATAGTGTCATTTTGGTTTTCGACAATTTAGTATTCGAACTTTTAAAATGTGTCAATCCAATGCTTACTATTAACTAACCTATTAATCAATCGTTAAGTGGTATTTTAAAAGACACAAATGCTCTTCGAGTGTCATCTAATTCTCTTTATCAACCATCTAAACATTGACAAAAAATGAATATTCCTAAATCCTTGCCTCTTCTATTTAAGAAAGTTGGGGTCACGTCTCAGTGGTCATTCTAATGACCCCAACTTTCTTAAATAGAAGAGGCCAGGATTTGGGATTGTGTTTAATTTTTTATCAACGTTTAATTTGATGGTTGATAAAGAAAATTAGATGATACTCGAAGGGCATTTATGTCTTTTCAAATTCCACTTAACAGTTAATTAACAATAGATATTAAATTGACATGTTTTGAAAGTTTGAGTACTCAATTATCGCATTTTAAAGTTGAGAGACCAAAGTAACACTTAATATTGCAGGTTGTATCTGCATATTCTCCACAATCAGCAATGGACCTATTTTCAACACCAACCTCACCATAGCGGCATTGCATTCAAAGCCCTCAGATCCAGCGGGGTGTTTTGGAGATGCAGTGGTGGGGTTTTCTGGCCAAATCTTTTTTCTCGACAAAAGGTGAGGTGGCACTGCGATCTTCCTTCATTCTTCTCCATGATCATTCTTCTTCATGATCAGAACTTCTTCCTTCTTTTTGGAGGTTGTATTGTTCCCTTCCCATGAAACCTCTGAGAGAGAGAGGAGGGTGTTAACCGCCACTAAGAGTTACAGCAGGGGTGGCGGGTGGAAAGGATGGAAAAGATAGGGAGGGAGATTCGGCCGAGAGAGAGAGATGGGCCCGCCTATTACTTCTCACTAAAATGGAAAGTTCAAATGGGTCTTATTTATATAATATTTTTAACATTTATTAAATATATATTAAATAGTTTTATTTTATTCAATGATACCCATTTGCAATTTTTCAGATTTTTTTAATTTAATAGTGTTACATCAGCATTTTCTATTATTTTATTTATTATTTAATGGATAATAAACGATGCCACTAATACAGTGCATATCTATCGACGATTGGTCTTCTTTTTTTAAGTTTAGGGTCTAAATTAACCCTTTTAGTTGTAAAAGGGCAAAAGTGGCCTTTTGAAAATATAAAAATTTGTTAGAGCTGAAAATCAAGCATGTGTAGGTGGGTACCCAGACCTCAGAATGCTTTGAGGTCCACATCCTGGCTATCATAATTCAAAACCATTGGTCCACATCCTTATCTATATATTTCTGATTAATCTGGTTATTTGTTAAAATGGGAACAAGTCTAAAAGGTTTTTCTTTTACAAAAAAAAAAAATTAAAAAATAAAAGCACTAAAACCGGCCAGTTCATTTCATTTGATGATAAAACCAAGCTACGGCGTAATAGATGGCTTTCTTTCATTGATCAAACGAAAGAGTTAAAAGGGGAAAAGACATGGATTAATTATGTATGCACATTGAAGGGGCTAGTAAGCTAAGGATTAGGGACATGGGTTGAAATGAAATAGTAAAAAATGATATAAGTCCTCATAATTTTAACAGTGGGCATAGTATCAAACAGAATGAAATGATATAACAAGATTTAGCCGATTTCTTATGGTTGAGATAAGGTTTGGATCATAATGAAGATGAAAATGAACTGTGAAGAATGAAGAGATAGAGACCCGCTACAGCCATAGGCTTGGCTTTCGATTACATTAATGGTATGATATGGGAACCCAACAACAGATATTATTAAAAAGAGGAAAAACTGATTTGGCTTTGGTATGAAAATTATTTCAAGAATTCTAGTTTGGCCGGCTTCGATTCGAAGAATCTTGATAAAGATGCTCTTGATCCGTGTAACTGCAATGTGCTATGAGGCAGGGAAGAAGAAGGGTTTTGATGAAGAAGGTAAGTGAGCTTAGCACCCTGTGTGGGGTGAGTGCTTGTGCCATCATTTACAGTCCCTACGACAGCCAGTCAGATGTTCGGCCATCCCTGCTAGGTGCCATGTGGCAGCCTTTGTGGTTCTCTCATCTCCTCAGCCATGTCGACACCACATAAAACGGATAAGTGTGATCAAGAAGAGGAGCTCTATATAGATAAGGAAGACAACTCTATTGGAGAAGAGGACTTATCCCGAAGGTCTCGACGGACAAATTCATCTCGACAACCCTGAAAGTCTCATCGGATTTGGACACGAATTTTCAGCTATAAATAGGTAACCTCTGCTCAAGGCAAGGGACTTTTTTTTGACTCTTCATACTGTTACTTTGCCTCCTCTGCTTGGACCAGCATTATTTTCAACTGCTTGGCCCGACTATCTACCTTTCAGATCACTGATTTGAGTGTTGAATTGCTTACCCGGGGAACAAATCCTCGCGCCTCTGATCCTCTTTCTTGATTTCAGATTTGGTGTGTGGCTTCGTCCTTCCACCTTGCCTTCACCACTTGGTACGACTATCTAATTACAATCTTGGTTCGAGACCACCTCGGATCGGACAACATCATATTGGCACCGTCTGCGGGATATGTACGAAAAGTCACTCCCAAATCTCTTTCCGTGCAATCAAGATCATACCAAGAAATGCATCCGACTACTCTAGAGCCTGATCCCCCATATCGGGGATCTCATTCTCACCATAGCTCTCCACCTCGGGAGACCTAATAGCAAACCACAGTCAACCCCGCATAGTTCCAGGCGATGCAGCAAAAGGTTGACCAGATTCTTGCAATGATGTAAATGTTGGGACAGCTAGATAGACCTCTAGGCCATTCCCCTACCGCGCAAGCACTTACTATGGCTGATCCTCACTCCAAGGACCCCAAAAAGCGTCACCCAGAAAGGCATAGGGTTCAGTTCGATCAAGAAAGGCAGTAGTTGTCAAGAAAACCAGACTCCCTAGTTCGGTCCTGTGCATGCGATGACCACAACAAATCGCACTTTTCTACCCGAGTCCCGGCAAAAGAATGACTCGACCACCATCTACCACAGCAGCGAACCTCAATCGCCAAATCCAGTTCAATTAAAGACCGGCCTACAGTACCGAAGGGAGAAAGGTCCATAGGCATAGCCCCAGTCAATAGAGACGCTGAGGTTAAGGAGCTGAAAGAATGCCTGTCCGAACTAGAATGCAGCCAAGCAGATAGAAGCGCGGCTCCTACAACGGCCTGACCCGTAGAACCTCATAACCAGCTTGTGAAGGAACAAGTCTTCGTCCAAGAAATCATGGACGAACTCCCTCTGGTTGGATGGTGACCTCCGCAGTTTGAGAAGTACGATGGACCTTTAGACCCCAATGACCATGTCGAAGGCTTCAAAGTCATGATGATATGACTCATCCGAGGGGTTGATGTGCAAAGCTTTCATCGCCACCCACTACAGAATTGCCAGGACATGGTATGCCTCCCTTCTCCATGGTGTATATCCTCCGGGGAACAACTGGAGACCCAATTCTTGGTGCAATTCACAACTAGCTAGAGACACAAGAAAACTTTGGCTAGTCTAATGCAAGTGCGGCAGAGAAAGGGAGAGATTCTAAGGGAATACTTGGTGATATTCAACTCCGAGGCCCTCAAAGTCCGAATTCTGGATTAGCCCGTAGCAGTCATGACCATCATGAGCAGCCTACGATCCTCAGTGTTCAACTTCTCCTTGTAGAAGAACCCTCCTCCTAAATTGACAACACTCATGAAACATCAGCGCAAAAGAAGCTCAAGCACTATAGAAAAGTGAGGAAGAGCAACAAGATCGGAAGAGAAGAGATCACGACGACCACAGGCAGGACTGAGAGAGCAAGAGACAAGACCGGAGATCTGACCGAAGACTGAGGACCCTACCTCCAACATACAAAAATTTCACTCCCTTGAAAAGATGAAGTCCCAGAACAACAAAAGAAGCAAAGACAAGTACATCGACTTCCATCGAGACCACAACCACAAGACGGAGAGTTGCCGCAATTTGTGCCACCAGCTTGAATAGAGGTATAAATCGGCCGGGCCCGAAACGACGGCTAACGGGCCGTGCCAGGCCTGGCACAGAAGTCTGTGCTGTGTTGGGTCAAGGGTTCGAGGCCCATGGGCCGGCACAGCCCAGCCCTTAGCGCGACACGAAGCACGGCCCGCCACGGGCTGGCACAACACGGTTTGCCAGGCCTGTAATGGGCCACACTCAGCCAGCTCGAAAAAAACCGGGAACAGTCAGGTGACTAATTCAATTTTACCCCAGAATTGTTATTTTTCCAAAAATTGTTGATTTGGTCAGCAAACCACTGATTTGGACAGTCGAATCATTCAAAGGTTTGACTAATTTTTTTTTTAATTTTGTCAAAATGGGCCATAATTTAGTTTGAATGGTCGGACCATTCGACTCTAGAACCGGACCCATTAGTTGTCCAATTCGGTTTTAAAAACCTTGGTATGCATGCAACTTTGAAAAATATGTTTATTTTGTATTTCATCGAAATAGTCGTTTTAATATACAGCTCTGAAAATTCTTTTTGCATGATAATTCCTGATTATGATAGGTGACTTAGGTTGAAATAGATAGAATTGAAAGGCGCTAGAGGCGAATCCAAACGTGATTTTAGTGTTTTAGTTTTGGAGGTAAAAGACTATTGATCCAATGTCGGCACATTGTAACAAGGAAGAGAAGTCATCAGATGAGCATGTGAGAATATAACTACGAATTAGTAACTATTCTTGCATGGTTTAGCACAGGAGCTGTTACATATGCTTTTTTGTACATAATATATGATTACGTGTTATATATCAAATCAATCTCACTAATAAAATTTTGAAAAAATTCTCTATTGTCATTTTGGTTCCCAAATTTTAAAACGTGATAATTTAGTATCTGAACTTTCAAAATGTGTCAATCTAATGTTTGCTATTAACCAATCTGTTAACCAGCTGTTAAGTGATATTTGAAAAGATACAAATGTCCTTTGAGTATCATTTAATTCTCTTTATCAACCATCTAAATGTTGACAAAAAATGAATACTCCTAAATCCTTGCCTCTTCTATTTAAGAAAGTTGAGGTCAATGGGTATTCTAGTGACCCCAACTTTCTTAAATAAAAGAGACAAGGATTTGGGATTGTGTTTAATTATGTATGCACATCGAAGGGGCTAAGGGGCTAAGAAGCTAAGGATTAGGGACATGGGTTGAAATGAAATAGTAAAAAATGATTTGGATCATAATGATGATGAAAATGAAGAGATAGAGACCCGCTATAGCCATAGGCTGGGCTTTCGATTACATTAATGGTATGATATGGGAACCCAACAACAGATATTATTAAAAAGAGGAAAAAATGATTTGGCTTTGGTGTGAAAATTATTTCAAAAATTCTAGTTTGGCCGGCTTCGATTCGAAGAATCTTGATTTCCTCCTCATATTGCACTCACTCAGAACATTGCAGTTGTACAATGGAAACATTTTCCTATAAATGAAAATATACATATAAATTAAAGATGCTCTTAATCCGTGTAACTGTAATGTGCTATGAGGCAGGTATGAAGAAGGGTTTTGATGAAGAAGGTAAGTGAGCTTAGCACCCTGTGTGGGGTGAGTGCTTGTGCTATCATTTACAGTCCCTACGACAGCCAGCCAGATGTTCGGCCATCCCTATTAGGTGCCATGTGGCAGCCTTTGTGGCTCTCTTATCTCCTCAGCCATGTCGACACCACATAAAACGGATAAGCGTGACCAAGAAGAGGAGCTCCGTACAGATAAGGAAGACAATTCTATTGGATAAGAGGACTTATCCCGAAGGTCTCGACGGGCAACCTCATCCCGACAACCCTGAAAGTCTCATCCGAATTGGAAACGAATTTTCAGCTATAAATAGGTAATCTCTGCTCAAGGCAAGAGACTTTTTTTGGACTCTTCATACTGTTACTTTGCCTCCTCTGCTTGGACCAGCATTATTCTCAACTGCTTGGCCCGACTATCTACCTTTCAGACCACTGATTTGAGGGTCGAAGTGCTTACCCGGGGAACAACTCCTCGGGTCTTTGATCCTCTTTCTTGATTTCAGATTTGGTGTGTGGCTTCGTCCTTCCACCTTGGCTTCACCAGTTGGTATGACTATCTAATTACAATCTTGGTTCGAGACCACCTCGGATCGGACAACATCAGATTGGCACCGTCTGTGGGATATGTACGAAAAGTCATTCCCAAATCTCTTTCCGTGCAATCAAGAATCATACCAAGAAACGCATCCGACTGCTCTGGAGAATGATCCCCATATTGGGGATCTCGTTCTCACCATAGCTCTCCACCTCGGGAGCCCTAATAGCAAGCCACAGTCAACCCCGCACAGTTCCAGGTGATGTAGCAAAAGGTTGACCAGATTCTTGCAATGATGTAGACGTTGGGACAGCTAGACAGGCCTCTAGGCCATTCCCCTGCGCAAGCACTTACTACAGCTGATCTTCACTCCAAGGACCCCAAAAAGCGTCACCCAGAAAGGCATAGGGTTCAGTTCGATCAAGAAAGGCTGTAGTTGTCAAGAAGACTAGACTCCCCAGTTCGGTCCCGTGCATGCGACGACCACAACAAATTGCACTTTTCTACCCAGGTCCCGGCGAAAGAACGACTCGGCCACTGTCTACCACAGTAGCCAATCTCAATTGCCAAATCCAGTTCAGTTAAAGACTGGCCTACAGTACCGAAGGGAGAAAGGACCATAGGCACAGCCCCAGTCAATAGAGACACTAAGATCAAGGAGCTGAAAGAATGCTTGGCTGAATTGGAATGCATCCAAGTGGACAGAAGCGCGGCTCCTGCAACGGCCCGACCCGTAGAACCTCATAACCATCTTGCAATGGAACAAGTCTTTGTCCAAGAAATCATGGACAAACTCCCTCTAGCTGGATGGTGACCTCCGCAGTTCGAAAAGTACGACGGAGCTTCAGACCCCAATGACCATGTCGAAGACATCAAAGTCATGATGATACGACTCGTTCGAGGGGTTGATGTGCAAAGCTTTCGTCGCCACCCTCTATGGAATCACCATGACATGGTACGCCTCCCTTCCCCATGGTGTATATCCTCCTGGGAACAGCTGGAGACCCAATTCTTGGTGCAATTCACAACTAGCTAGAGACACTGAAGGGAAGAGAGATCCATCCTATGGACGCCCAAAGATTGCGGAATAAGGGGGCGAATTTCAAGAATTTTTCTCTCCCTTCAACTGGGAATTGCATTCCCTTTTCAAAAAATCATATTTTCAATGATCATTTTTGAACCTTAAACTGAATCAGATCTGAACCAAAAGGAGTAGGAGAGAATTATTCATGATACGGAGAAATAGTATCTCCCAACGGAGGTGTTCACGCCCAAGGAAGGATCCAAAAACTGCTCCCACTRAAGATGGYGYAGTGCAGGATGGAGCAGAATCAGCAGTGTTCTTCTCCAAGAACTCTGTCMTTCRCAAGAATCAGCAGGATGGTACGTGAGCACAGCTTCCTTTCAATCCTTTCTCAAAGAACTGATGTCAAGATCCAATCTTGACTTCTCCCACAACTAGAGACCAAACTGGCAAACAGGGCGGCAAGAACAGGGAGGCGGTAAGAGAGTATTCGCAGGGTGCAGAATTCTCTCTTCTTGATTTCAGCACTAAAGAAAATCTGATGTGTTCTAAAGGCTGCTGCCCCCTTCTTTTGTTAACCTAGAAAGATCAGTTCCTAATCTCATTAGGAACTGCTTATCCAAATCATATTTGGATCAGCCTTCTCTTCAGGTGATAAGGATAAACCCCTATCTTATCTGCAGATTAGATTAGCTTTCTCCTAATCTCATTAGGATGTTTCTAAATCTGAATCACATTCAGATCTAGACTCTCTGAGTAGATAGGGTCAAGACCCTATCCTATCTACTAATCCATCTCAGAATTCGCTCCATTATTAACTAAATAAATAGCCCAGTTCGAAACGGGCTTTAGGCCCATTAAGCTTATGTGCTCACTTA
>NW_010729214.1:293393-432333 GCF_000365185.1 Nelumbo nucifera | reverse complement strand
CAGGATGGTACGTGAGCACAACTTCCTTTCAATCCTTTCTCAAAGAACTGATGTCAAGATCCAATCTTGACTTCTCCCACAACTGGAGATTGAACTGGCAAACAGGGCGGCAAGAACAGGGAGGCGGCAAGAGAGTATTCGCAGGGTGCAGAATTCTCTCTTCTTGATTTCAGCACTAAAGAATTCTCTCTTCTTGGCTAGTCTAATGCAATTGCGACAGAGGAAGGGAGAGATTCTAAGGGAGTACTTGGCGAGATTCAACTCCGAGGCCCTCAAAGTTCGAATTCTTGATTAGTCCGTAAGAGCCATGACCATCATGAGCAGCCTGCGATCCCCAACGTTGAACTTCTCCTTGTAGAAGAACCCTCCTCCTAACGTGACGACACTCATGAAACATGAATGCAAAAGAAGCCTAAGCACTATAGAAAAGCGAGGAAGAGCAGCATGACCGGAAGAGAAGAGATCACGATGACCGCAGGCCAGACCGAGAGAGCAAGAGATAGGACCGGAGATCTGACCAAAGGCCGAGGACCCTGCCTCCAACATAAAAAATTTTCACTCCCTTGAGCGCACCTCGAATAGAGGTGTAAATCAGGTCGGGCCGCCCACGGCCCAACACAATTTTGGACTAGCCTAGCCCGGCACGGCACGACGGCTAACGGGCCATGCCAGGCCTGGCACAAAAGTACGGGCCATCCATGGGCCAACACAGCCCAGCCCATGGCACGACACAAAGCACGGCCCGCCATGGGCCGGTACGACACGGTCTGCCTGGCTCGTAACGGGTCACACTCGGCCCGCCCGAGAATATAGATGTTGGGTCGTGCTTCGTACCGTGCCGCTGGCTGGGTTGTGCTGTCCCATGGGCCTCAAACCCCTAACCCAGCATAGCACGGAAGGGGGGGGTCTTTTGGGGGGGTTTAGAGAAATACCCCCTAAAAAAACTATAAATAGCCATATTAGGGGGGCATTTCTGTATTTTGCTTATGGGGGGTTGAGAAAATGACATAAATGCCCCCCAATAGCTACATAACAACTAGTTTAAGGGGACATTTTGGGTAAAGTTCTAAGTAACTTTACAATGACCAAAATACCCCTCATAACAACTAAATAACAGATAGTTTTTTGGGTATTTTGGGCAATTGAATTATGTTCAATTCCTATAAATAGCTCTATCCTCCACTGTTCTCATCACACCAATTCAACAATTCTCTTAATTCTCTCTCTCTCTCATACTCATACATTCTCAATTATCTACAATCTAAGAAATTTTGATTAGCTGATTGTCTGATTCTGCATTCTCCAATTCTCAAGTCTCAACTTTGTCGAAGTTTTAACTTTCAAC
This sequence comes from Nelumbo nucifera, assembly GCF_000365185.1. The sequence continues at coordinate 430,988 of NW_010729214.1, read as the reverse complement.
AAGAAGAAGGGTTGCTCAACCAGCTCAAGTATCTCAATTCGGGAGGCTTGGACGTTGAAAGGCTTCAACCGTTGAAATCAAGTTGGGATTTTAAACCGGCAATCCGGGTAAGTCGAATTAGATTAATTTGTATCTTTTTAGAATGAAAAATAATGGTCGGCCCTTCTCAAAACCAATTCCCCAACATGTTCACCATGGATGACATTCAATCGCATCACGATAGTATTAGTGTTAGCACTGATGCTGATGCGTTTGATGTCAATGGAAGTGGAACTTTCACCCCCGGTAGTAGTGATACAAGGGGAAAAAGAAGGGCTTCTAAGCTGAGTAGCCCGATTTGGAAAGTTTTCAAAGTAGAGGATATTGAGGGGAAGGGGAAAAGGGTCGTTTGCCAAAAATGTAGGAAAGACTTTAGTTATTGTAGCAAGGGTGGTACGGGTCATTTGAGTAGACATCTGCTCACACATGAGCGAGAAGAAGATGAAGGGAGAGAAACAACCCAAACACAGATTGGGAGGGGGACTAGTTTTGATACTTTTATATATTCACAAGAAAAAATGAGACAAGAACTTGCTAAGTATATTGTACATGCTGAACAACCATTTATGTTAGCTGAAGATCCAAAGCTAGAAAAATGGTTGTGTAGTTCTGTAAACCCACAATATAAAAAAAGTTTCTAGAAATACTATAAGAACTAATGCTTTTAAAATTTTTTATTCATATAAACAAAATTTAATGTCTTTGTTAGCAAATCTTAATTCTAAAGTTGCAATTACTTCAGATGTTTGGACATCCAAATTTAATATTAGTTATATTTGTGTTACCAGCCATTTCATTGATGAAAATTGACTTTTGAATATAAGAATTTTAAGTTTTACTAGACTTGAATGGCAACATAGTGGCCCAACTATTAAAGCAAGTATTTTAAATACTTTGCATGCTTATGGAATAGAAAACAAATTGTTTTCTATTAGTTTTGATAATGCTAGCAATAATGATTCTGCAATAAATATTTTAAAATCTCAATTAAACCCATGCTTAAATGGTAAATTATTTCAGATTAGATGTACATGTCACATCTTAAATTTATGTATTTAAGATGCCTTGAATATTATTTCAAATCATATTTCAAAAATTAGAAATTGTATTATATATATAAAAAGTCCAGGGGCAAGGAAATAAGAATTTAAAGCATAGGTGGAATTCTACCTATGCTATGTTAGAAAGTTGTATATCTCATAAATAAATTCTTTCTGATTTTTACAATTTAAAAATGCCTATTGATATGATTTTTGAGGAAGACTAGGAAATGGCAGTCTGTATAAGAGATTTTTTAAAACATTTTTATGATGCAACAAATGAATTATCTGGAATTTATTATCCAACTAGTTGTAATTTACCGTATCAATTAATGGTGATTAGTGATTGTTTTGCCAAATATAGAAATAATCCACAATTTCAATGTATTGTTGAAATTATAGAAAATAAATTTTAAAAATATTGGGAGAACATTTCTCCCCTTTATTGTTTAGCTACAATATTAGACCCTAGGATTAGGAAAGATGGTTTAGATATATTACTTGAAACATATTATGAAAATATGAATATTGGTATTGGAAATAAAAAAGAAGAAATTAATAATTTATACAGTTTTTATGAATATGAAATTGTAGGAAATATTCCTACAACTTGTTCATCTTCTTCTTCTTCTCCTTTTGACTTTGAGCCCAGTAGTAGAAGAGAAAAGCATTTTTATTCAATAAGTAGAAGGATGAAATCTGCTAGTTCTACAATAAGTTCATTTATTGAACTCAATTTTTATTTGCAAGCAATTTTTTCTAATTTAGGTGGAGTATCAAATAATTTTGATATTTTAGCCTGGTGGAGTGAACACTCGAAAAATTATCCAGTTCTCGCCGCCATGAGACGTGATCTACTAACCCCTCTAGTATCTATAGTTCCATCGGAATCTTGTTTTAGTGCAGGTACCAAGGTGTTGGATGACAAAAGAAGCTGCATGAACGATGAGAGCATAGAGATGTGCATATGCTTCAAGGATTGGCTAGATGTAGAAGATATATTATAAGACAAGGGAGGGCATGATACAACATCGAACATTTTACCCGAAGCAAATGATGAAAGTCATGAATGATGATTCATGAATTTGACTACTTGTAGAATTTTTCATTTTTTTCAAATTATTTGATATATGTTTTTAATTTATTTGATATATATTTTTTTAATTTTTTAACAATGTATTTTTGTATTTTCAATTTGTAACCATATTGTATTTTTTATATTTTATTAATTTATTCCATTTTTATATTTCATTCATCCAAGTATGCAATGATCCAATCATTGTATTTGTAATTCACTAATTTGTACCATTCAAATTTAAATGAAATAAAATTCCTATTTTTCTTCCAATTTGTTATGTTTTAAATAACTTAGATTTCTCATTTCTTAATTTTTTAAATAGTTCATAATTCCCAAAGTTCATAGGAAAGTTAAATATTTTAGTTTTACAATTTTACTTAGAAAAAAGAAATCAAATTTTTCAAAAATAAAAAAAAAATGCAGCCCGGTTCGGCCTAGGCCCAAGGCCTGCCCTGTGGCCCAGCCCAGCACGGTCCAAGCCCATGGCATGGCCTGCAACCCGGCCCGGCCCAGGCCCGCATGCCGACACGACACGACACAGGACTGCTTGGGCCTGGGTCGTGGGTCATGCCAGGCCAACCCCCAAAATTTCCACCAGGGAGGATGGCACGACCTGTGGCGGCTCGCGGGCCAGCACAACACAGCCCGCCTTTAGGGTTGGCCACTCACGGCGGCATGGCCCACTTTACACCTCTAACCTCGAAGACCACGTTAGGTGCGGGTACCTTAGTGGGTTCGTAGACATCAAGGAGCATAAGCCAAAGAAGGAAGCACGTTGGCTCGATAGAGCTCTAGCCCAAGCTCCCCCGGCTAGAGTCATTGTGGTAATTTCAGGCAGAATGGCCTTTGGGGGCGAAAGCAGCTCGACTCACAAGGCATATGCGTGGCTACACCAGGTCGAAAATAGGGAGCAGAATAGAAGGTGGCAGGATGATCCAATCACCTTCACCAAAGACAACCTTAGGGGGTCCAGATTCCGCACAACAACACCCTCATAATAACCATCGAGGTGGCTAACTTCGAAGTTTGGTGCATCTTGGTAGATACAAGAAGCTCGGCCTACATCCTCTTCAAAGAAAAATTTGAGCAGCTCGGCATTAGCAGGGACCGTCTCACTCCGTTCAACACTCCCCTAGTAGACTTCTCCGGAGACTCTCTCATGCCCCAAGGGAAGATACCCTGCCACTACTGATTGGAGATGGCGAAATCTCCACTACAGCCATGGTTGACTTCATCATTGTCCAAATCCTCTCTCCATACAACGCCATCCTCGTCCAGCTAACCTTAAATGCACTACGAGCCTCGGTTTCTACATATCACTTGGTCGTCGAATTTCCAAACCCATATGGAGTAGGTGTGGCCTGCGGAAACCAAAGGACTGCATGGCAATGCTACCTGACTGCCTACCAAGGAAGGCCCCACCCTACCAAGACCCTCAGCACGGAGAGAATGGACCTAAGGGACAAGCTCTAGACATAGCACAGATAGCCCGTTGAAGACCTCATCCAGGTGCCGCTCTCCAATGAAGACCCCAAGAAGATGGTCCAGGTTGGATCCCTCTTGGAAGACCGTCTTCGGGATGATATAGTACATCTACTAAGGGACAATGTCAACGTGTTCGCCTAGTCAGTGGCAGACATGCCAAGGATTGACCCCAAGGTCATCACCCACCATCTAAACACCAACTCGCACTACCGTCCCATCTGGTGAAGAGAAGGAAGGTCAAGCAGCACCTAGTCAACCTCAAGGAAGTCTTCAGCACCTTTAGGAAGTATTGAATCAAGCTAAACCCGATGAAGTGTGCCTTCAGCATCGGCTCCGGAAAATTCCTGGGGTTCATAGTTACGCAGAGGGGGATTGAAGCCAACACATAAAAAATCAAAGCAATTCCCGACATGTAGTCTCCTTGGACCTATAAAGAAGTGTAATGCCTCACCAAACGAGTAACCGCCCTCAACAAGTTCATGTCAAAGTCCGTGGACTAGTGCCTGCCCTTCTTCAAGGCATTAATGTGAACGGTCCTTCCAAGAACTGAAGAAGTACTTGAGTTCGCCCTGCTCACAAAGACGATCCCTCGAGATGTACTCCTGCTCTACCTCTCGGCTGGAGACAAAGATTCAGCTCGGTCTTGGTAAAGGAAGAAGACCAAACATAGAAGCTTGGTCCTCACAGGTATTCAAACCTGGAGAAGGTCACCTTGGCCCTAGTCACCTCAGATCGTCACACCATCAAAGCCCAGGCATTGGCCAGCTTCCTAGCAGAGTGCACATTCTCGAGAACATACAAGCCGACACACTCTCAAAGCTCTCTAGATCATCGTGCACAGACCTCGACTCAACAGTTCGGATGAACACCCTTTCACAACCCCACATTTCAGAGACAACCCTACTCGTCCTCCCAATTCAACAAGGCTCATCGTGGATGAACCCCATAACTCATTACCTACAAGATGGCACCCTGCCAACCGATTGAACTGAAGCGAAGAGGCTAATACATAGGTCAGCCCGTTGTTGCCTCATCCAAGGATAACTCTATCGCCGGTCACACACTCTCCCCTACCTGAGGTATCTCCCCCGAATCGAGGCTGATTACATTTTCAGGGAGATACATGAAGGTATTTGCAGAGACCATCCTAGCGCACGAACCTTGGCTCACAAGGCACTTCAGCAAGGGTACTTTTGGCCCACCATGAAGAGAATGCAACTCAACTCGTCAGGAAGTGCGATCAATGTCAAAGGCACTCGAATCTCCACCATCAGCTAGTAGCTCCCCTGATGCCCATTATTAACTTGTGGCCCATCACCCAATGGGGGATGAACATCCTCGGATCCTTCCTACTGCGATCGGGCAGAAGAAGTTCCTCCTCGTCGCGGTGGACTATTTCACCAAGTGGGTGGAGGCGGAACCCTTGGCACGAATCAACGCACAAAACACCCACAATTTCTTCTAGCAGAGCATCATTTGCCACTTTGGTATTCCTTGAGTCCTCATTATAGACAATGGCTCCCAGTTCACCGACCGGAATTTTAAAGCCTTTTGCACCGAGCTGAAGATGGACCACTAGAATACGGCTGTTAACCGACCACAAAGCAACAAAAAAAATGAAGTGACCAACCGAACCATACACCACGGCCTGAAGACCAAACTTGTAGGGAAGGGAGGTCGAAGAGTTGTCGAGCATTCTGTGGGCATACAAGACCACACCACAGACAGCTACCAGAGAGACACTGTTTAGCCTAGCATACGGGTCCAAATCAATGATCCTTGTAGAGATCGGATCCCTTACTCTCCGAACCAAGCTCTACGATGACGAGCATAATAGTGAAGGTCTTCGTGTAGAGCTTGACCTCGTAGAAGAAACCCAAGACCAAGCATTCCTTAGAATGGCATCGCAACAACACCAGATGGCCAAGTACTATGACTCTAAAGTCTAGAGAAGAGAGTTCAAGACATGTGACCTTGTCCTCCACAAAGTCATAGTACCCGTGGCAAGAAGCTTGGACCAAATTGTGAAGGCCTATATAGAGTAACCAGAGTTCTCAGACCGAACACTTACAAGCTAGAAGACCTCGATGAAAAGCCCATCCCGAGAAGCTGGAACACAAGGAACCTAAGGATGTACTATCAGTACCTAAATTAATAAAGTGTTTTGTTTTTCATCCAACTGGCCAGTGCATATCGCACCACACACACCAACCAGCCGAACTCTAACAGCTAAGGTATCTAAGCATAACACAAAAGCATACACCGCCCAACTGAACTCTAAAATCTGAGGTGCTCGTGCACAGCATGCACTTGTCACTGCACACACCTTCAGACTTTCCATAGTGCATAGCCAACCTAGGACGACTAGCAGACTTGGCCGACCTCGAACGATCAAAGCCTAAAGCGGAAATGACACCTCCACCTCCAAAGGGAAGAGGGCGGCCATCGAACTCTACACACCCAGCTGACAATTCGTCAGATCGGAGCCAGCCGAGGAGCATGGCTAGCCCAGAAAGAGCACAAGGCTCCTCGAGACCAGGCGCCACCGAGCATCCCCAAGGTGTCGAAAGCTCGGAAGCACCTTGGCCAACGCAAAGCCAAAGACATTAATCCCTCAATCTTGGCTACCCATTACCTTGGTCGGCACAAGATCAAGGTGCATGATCAGATCGCTCAAATGGGAAAAAAGGAGAGAACAAAAGGACATAGTGCTCGGACAGAAACATTTTGACTCTTCATTAACTAGAAAAATAATTACAAGGCTTAAAGGATCGACATACCGAGCCATGTACATCACAAAAAAAACAAAAAAAAAGGAATAGGAAACTTCAATCTTCGACAGAGGGCTCCTCAGCTCACTCTTACACCTCGGCAGTAGCATCCTCCTCACCAGGCGTAGGGGGGTCAATGGGCCTAACCCCTAAACAACCTCAGCCACCTCCGGGAAGCGGCACACAGTTCTCTGCTAACAAAAGGCAAAGCCCTACTGCCAAGACTCAGTGGCGAAATTGTCCAGGTCATTTTGGTAGGCCTCCGAAGCCTTGAACTTAGAAACCCCCTCTTCCTCCGTCCGAGCAATCTTTGCCTCGACATCCTTCTTCAGCACATCCCATGCCTCCTTAGATTGTGGACACAACCCTCCAGTTTGCGAATGGTGTTGTCTCGTTCCTCAATGTCATGCTTTAGCTTGGACAGCTCAACCTTCATTTTGTCGTTCTCCGCCTTCATCTTCTTGAACTCCGCCTTCCGCGCCTCACAAAGGCACTGCAGCGTGCAAAGACGATCTATGGGTCCAATGACCAAGCAAGCAAACTGCAAAACAATCAATCATCAATGCAATGAGAGAAATAGTGAATAACCGAGGTAAACAATCAAAGAGAAAGGGAAAGGACTTACATTCACTATCTGACGCAAAGCTGCACTCTCTAGGGAGCTGTTGGTCAGACAACTGATCTCCTGTCTGATGATGGGCGTCATCAGACCTCAGGTATGCTGCTCGGGGACCCCCTCCACTTCAAGCCTGTCCCCTGGCCAGACACTCCACTGTGTCACACAAACACCTGCCAAGCCCTCTGCCGCACTGCGCTCTGGCACACCCTCCCTTGGCAGCGACGAATGTTCGAACTAAGGTGCAGCCTCCTCCGGATTGATGACCACCACCTCCTTAGGAAGCCTCGGCCTCTTCAATTGTCGAGGCGTATGCTCCGCCGACTGCCCCTGCTTCTCGGTAGCGTGTGGTTGGACACCCTGAGTCTTGCCCAGCTGCATCCTCTCTATCGCAGCCCTCATACGTTGAGCCATCTATTTGAATCTAGCCATCTCAGTACCTACACAAGCCAGCCTCAAATCAGTACAAAGTAAAGACTTCGGAAACAAAGAATACAGCCTAGCATGACCTATGAACCAGACTGGTATTGCTTGGCTGTTCTGCTCATCATCTCGGCACGATCAACATCGAGAAAGATGTGTACTCAAGCACGTCTGTCCTCTCTATTTGCCTTATGAGCGCCAACTCCTCAAAAAGTTCAGCCTCGACTGGCACCTTCACTTTAGTCCTCGGCTTAAGAATCTTAACAAGAAACAGCTAGCCTCTAGGACAGCACACGAAGAAGAATCTCTCCTTCTAGCACTTCACTAAAGATGGAGCCCTGACAAGCACCTTGTTATGCTACCAAACTGAGAAGTAGTAGTAGCCCTACTGATGCTTCTTCAGTTGCAAAAAGTAGACAAACACCGACAGGGTAACCTCTAAACCGTGGACTAAATAGTAACAAAGAAGGCTAACCAAGTACCTAAAGGAGTTGGGCATCGGTTGGATTGGCTGGATGTGGTATCATCTCAATAATGCGGTTATCCCCTCACTTAGTGGAAACCTCAATCCAGCCATCAGGTTGTGCTCGTAGACACAAAGCTCACCAGGGCGAGCTAGGGTGTTTCGCTTGCCAGTACCCGGACACCTCATCTCATATTCCTTGGGAATATAGTACAAGGCCCTGATTCAGGCTAGATCCCCGAAATTCAGACAGCATGGAGTCAACCAAAAGCGGCTGCCTAACTGCAAAGAGACATTGGGCCCCTCCTTAGACATTACCTCAACATCAACTTCATCAGCCTCAGCCCCCAGACTGCGACCTCTTCCATCTCTGCAGTCTCACCCTCGAATTCATCGACCTCGACAAGAGACCCCTGCTCGAACTCACTACTAGAACTAAAAGAAGAAGATGAACAAGAAGAATCAGAGGACGAGGAAGAAGACATCTTACCGAAGAGAAGACTAAGACCGCGAAAAGTTGAAGCACCAGCTGAGGACTACTTCTCACCGAACTCCAAAGAACACTCTTTGCAAATGACAAAGTGAAAATGCTCTTTACTCCCCTTTTATAACACTCCCAATGGCCCATATCATGACAGATCAATGACATTGATTCAATGCTGCCCTTTGACAGCTCGAAAAGACAAAACGACACCACCCTCTCTGCACACGCGTAGCCTTAGGGAAACTAAACGACACACTCGCAGACCCGTCCCAGAAATGGCATGGGCATCAAACCGGCTGGTTCACCTAACAAACTAGCTTCACCCTGAACCACTCAACTCGGAAAGCATGCTCAACCTAAATTCAAGTTCCTTAGTCGAGAGAACTGCAGATCTCTTTCACACTACACTGCAATCAAGCACTACACTCCTCGACTTCAAAACTGGGGGAGTGGTGTTTGGGTTATGGTTGAGTTGGCCCCAGGTGCCACGTGATAGCCTCCATGGCCCTCCTATCTCCTCAGACACGTCGACACCACATAAGACGGATAAGCGTGACCAAGAAGAGGAGCCCTATATGGATAAGGAAGACAACTCCACCGAGGAAGAGGACTTTATCCCGTCAACCTCGGTAGCCTCATCTGAATTGGACACGGATCTTTGGCTATAAATAGGTAACCTTTGCTCTAGGTAAGGGACCTTTTTTGGACTTTTCATACTGTTACTTTGCCTCCTTTGCTCGGACTAGCATTATTCTCAACTGCTCAACCCAACCATCTACCTTTCAAACCACTGACTTGAGCGTTTGAATGCCTACCCAGGGAACAACTCCTCGGGCCATTGATCCTCTTTCTTGATTTCAGATCTTGGTGCACAGATTCATCCTTCCACCTTGGCTTCACCAGTTGGCAAGACTATCTCACTACGATCTTGGTTCAAGACCACCTCAGATCGGATACATCAAGAACAAAGCAAGAAGATGATGAACCAAGAGACATTCTTGAGGCAAAGGATATCCAAAGTGAAGGAGCAACTCAAGAGGCAGGAAAAGGAGAACTGAGATTTGGAGATCACCCAACTTATGAATCAGACCTTGACAGAGAATAAGATCTTCCACAACATGGGTGTTGAGGATTTGAGTGATTTGGTGTGGATGATGGAGGAGAAGATAAAGGCGATAGAGAATCAAACTCCTTAATAGTACACCCCCACCATTTCTTCCAAAAAACAAGAAGAGGATGAGGCATGGGAATGGGAATGGGGAAGGAGGTATTGAGGCACGTGGAAGGACAACCTTAGAGATGGCCTTGGAGTTACTGTAGAGGCAATCCTGGTTCATGGACATCATGAACACGTCCATGTGGGTTGCGATGGGGATGAGATGCCAAGATGGTGATGCCTGCTTATGGGGATTAGGGAACCTTGTTCCTAGTCTAATCCTTTCTTTCCCTAATCAATTAATTATTAAGTTCTCTTGCTTGTAGTTTGTAAAACTTTCAATGTATTGGTATTCTATATGGGGAATCTTGTAAAACTTTTCCAAGTTCTCTTGCTTCAATGTATTGGTATTCTATATATATAGCAAAAATACACAATTATTGAAAATAAATTTATAATGAAAATACAACAAATAACTAATAAATATACAATGAATACACTAATTATGAAAATACAATAAATACTAAAAATATATTAAATTAGTCAATAAATAGTACAATATACAATAACAGTTTTATCTCTAATAAATATTAATCAATAAATTATAACAAAAATACAATAAATCAAATAAGTACAATAAATTAAATTTAAAAGTTAAATAATAGTATTTTAATCTCCAATAATTATTGAAATTTTTTTGTTAAATAAAAAAAATAAATTTATACATAATTATTAATGTTAGACAGTTATGCCCTTAGCTCCAATCAGATTGATGTATCTTTTCACATTTATTGTAAATGAATAAAAGTACATAATTGATCCATGTCATTGTGGTATGCTTTTGTGTAATACCCCTAAACTGGACACTTATGAGACTCGTGTTAATTTAGAATCTTCACAACCGTTGGATAGATCTGGGGAGATTTATCCTACCAAGGCTGACACAGATGTACTGCCAAGTCGGTTGGGGTGGCTTATCTCAGCTGCTAGGGTGAGACCTGAGGTACATGCAGTGTGGGTTTTCTTGAAACCTTGAACTGGTTCAAAATTCTAGTATTGCCCTAGACTTTGGAGATAGATGGGCAAAACTGCAATGTTACACCTGACCCCTAGACTTGATTATGGTACTACACTAGGTGCTGGATTGGGCTGTCTTTGATATGCCAATCAGTAAGATCCTTAGAGGGGGTCAAAACCTGGATATGTTGGGACAGTCTGAGAATTCATCTGAGTGGGTGATCATAGTGACAAGATCAGCCCCTTTGCCGGACAAAGTGAATGATCGGGGAATGCACTCTCTCTGATGGAAACCTAAACTGCCAGTAGTTGATTTCAACCATTGAAATTTGCTTTTGCAAAAAATATTTATATAGAGATATACTTATATATATTATGGTTTCAAAATGTTTGCAAAAGGTTTTAATTCCCGGGATCCATGTGAGTAGAGAGTGCAACACTGTTCCTTGCAGCTAAGGGAGAGGTCATCTCTCGTCGGGCAGTGTTTGATCATTATGGGCTGAGAGGTTAAGTGTAAGACCATTGAGGGTAATACCTAATGGGCTAATCTTGCATCTGTCCACAGTCCTTGGGTTTTCATAAGGTGGTTGGACCCAAGGACCATTTAGTGTAAATGTTGGGCCCATTAAGAGCCCATGGTGACGGACTCAGGGGTTCACTGTCTCCTACAGTGAATTCGGCCAGACCTTGTAACAAAGGCTGGGCTGAATCCATGTGGCTTATGTGTAGATCAATGTTTGGGTCCCATGCAATACAAAGAGAGCCAACTGGGCAGCAGGTTAAGAGATTAAGTGAGCACATAAGCTTAATGCGCTTAAAGCCCAATTCAAATTGGGCTTAAGTTAGTTAATTAAAATGAGGCAATATAGGATTTATAATCTGATTAGGATTAGCTGATGGATAAGATAAGTCTTATCCATTCAAGAGTCCAGATCCAAATATAGATTTGGATTAAGGAACTTTCTCCTAATTAGATTAGGAGGCTGATCCTGAGAAGGCTATAAATAAAGGGGGTGAATTCCTCAGTTACACAATATAGAATTCTCTCATATTCTTGCTATCCCTACCCAGTTCAATCTTCTCTTGAGGAATTGATCAAGAAAGGTTCTTGATATTATTGCTTGGTTGAAGAAACATTCTGAAGTTGTGCTCACCAGCCCCTATTTGATTCTTGCTGAAGGATCATAATTCTTGCTGAAGAGCCATCCTGTTGATCCTACTTCATTACACACTGTGTCATCTTTAGTGGAAGTGGGTTTTGGTATTCTCCTTGGGTGTGAACACCTTCATTGGGAGTTACTGCTACTTCGTATCAGGTATATCCCTCTCCTCTCTTTCGGTTTCAGATCTAGTCCGGTTTTGGATTCAAGAACAATCATTGAAAATGCAGTTTTCTAAAATAGGGAATGCGATTCCCAGATGGGGGAGAGAGAAATTTTTGAAATTTTGCCCAACCTTCCTACACGGCCATCCATATGATGGATCTATCATCCCTTCAGTGGTATCAAAGTCATGGTTTGATTCTTCAACCGAAATTGAACCAGATTTGATATGCGCAAATCGGTATAAATTGTTTTACCCAATTTGTGCAGTTAGCGATTTTCTGGGAAATCGGTTCCCAGTTTTGAGCGAATGATCTGAAAATAATTCTTTATTATTCTGTTATATATTTAGAATTATTCTATTTATATTTCTTGATTTTTGGGTTGTTCGTATGGAGGAGATCTAAATCTTTCTATAGCGCAAGAAATCCGTGCATCTACATTTTTGTTCTTTTCCTATTCATTCTTGGTCTGTAATTAATTTTATTATTTCTTTTTACTTTTAGATAGAATGTATAGGAATTCAAATTTGATGTAATATTAATAAAAAATTAGGTTTTCTATTTTATTTCATTTGAAGACGAAGCTAAAAGCGCGAACGAGAGGATTTTGTAGATTCGGGTTCAGTGATCTGCGATTTGCAGTTTTGGAAACTACATACTGCGAACTGATCCTTGTTGTAGGGTAGCAGCCTTATGAACAACCCTCTTACTGATTCTTGATTGTCATGTATCAATTTCTTTATTTTCAGATCATGTTTCTTGAATTGGATCTTGGATTAAACATCAAACCCTAGACCCATTCGAACCAGATTGGACCAAACTGGTTGGACCAAATCTATGGTTCAATGGGGGTTGTTCTTTGCCCTAAAATTTCCGATGTGGGTCGAGGAGTTGATGGTTAATTGCAAGATGCAATTCAGCCCACATCTGTAAAACCCAGTGTTGGATTGCTAAAACTGCTTTAGCCCAATTCAGTATAAATGCTATATGGGTCGAACTGCCCTTTCCAGTTCAGCCCATATACCTAGATAATATTATTTGATAATATTATGGGCTTTAAATGGGCTGAAAGTTTTTTAAATTTAATTATGGGTTTTATAGTTATTTAATTGATTGGATCAATTATGGATTACATGCATGTGATGTATGTGATGTGATGTGTTGCGTACATGGGCCATAAGTGCTTGGCCCATGTTAATTCGATAGTGGCTCTTTTGAACACCATGGATGAATGCACATCATTGCCATGGTGCCCTTAAGATCATTGGATGATCTCCCTTTCTTAGTGGGGCCCACTTCAGTTTCTCCCCAAGAGGAACACCCCGGAACACTAGTTGTTTTGGGCCCACATTGAATCTGGATTTATGAAAGCTAGTGAGAGCCACTTTGGTTTGACCTAAATCAGATCTAGGGGTTTTCGTTCCCTCCATTAAATATAAGTGCATGTGATAGGGAATTTCATATGATGAATTCTCTAAAGGCCTTCCATCATTAGTATAAAGGTTGACTACATTGGTGGGTGGAGATGCACCATAAAATTGGGCTATCCATCTACTAATGTAATTGGCTGGATTGCTTCATGAGATGATAGGGGCGTCATAGACTAGTGTGATCTGGAGCGTGTCGTTAACCACTTCGGAACACCAGTTTAAACATTTATAATTTTATTCCAATTCTCAAATAACTACTAACGCAGTAAAGTGATGAGAACGGGTCGTGTCCATAGGGAAGCAGGGGAAAATAACTACGTACTTAGATCTAGGAGAAAGAACACAAAGGGGAGCTGTAGAAATATAAAATTAATTAATTAAAAAAATTGAATTTATTAAAACCAAATTTGAAGAGTACTGAGAATAACAAGTGCACAAAAATAAATAAATAACAGAAACAAATAATTAAAAGGAACATAATAAAAAATGTCTAAGAATCTGATCAGAGGTAGCAGTCTCTGGATTTCTCCTTCGACCCTCGAACTTCTTGAGCTAAGCCTTCCATCTTACCTGGCCAAATTTCAGATCTGCAGAAAAGAAATAAAGTACAAATTAAATCTAATAAAAGTAAAATTTGTAGGAAGGAAAAATGAACTGGAAATTAAAGAACAAAAAGTAATTCTAAAACTAAAGAAAAAATGGTTGGGATTCAAATCTAGAGGTGGCAGTAGTGGTGTTGGCGAACTGCAAGTAGGAACCCCTCCTCTTAACCGGGCGTCCTCTTCTTCCTCTACCCCTAAGCTTCTCAAGATCAGCCTTCCTTCTTACTTGGGTGAATTGACCAACCCCTTCTACAGGGCCCCTGGGGTCCTTTTTAATGAGAAGGGTGGACACAACTGGGAATAGAGAGAAAGAGGGGGGCGGTAGCTAGGTTTGAGCAAAAATATGGGTGCCCTAGGGTTTAGAATGAAGGGTTAGGATGGTTCTAGGGTGATCCTAAGGCTAAGAATAAAAGGAGAAGGCACCCAATATTATGTAAGGCTGAGATTTAATGGCTATATGTTGAATGGTGAAGATTAGAAGTTAGGTGGCTCTTAGGGTTAGAATGCTAAAAAGAGAGTGTCTTAGAATGGATAATGGAGATTAGAAGGGATGGAATGTGAGGATTTAGTAGTTAGGGGCGGCTATGGTTTGTTCAGAGTGAAAATAATGGATTAAAAGGCGCCCTAGGGTTTGCTAAGGCATGGGGAGCATGCTAATACAGTAGGAGGGGTGCCAAACTGGGTTTAGCAGCTAGGAGGTGCCCTCCTGCTTTCAGTTTTTCACATAAACACCCCCTCTCTCAATTGGACTTCACACCAGCTTCCCAAAATTTGCATTTCAGCCATAAAAACTTCCCAGATTTGCACAGATACCCTCAGAGGCCACAACATTGAAATTAATTTGGAAAATGACACAATTTGACTACTCTAAGGATGAAAATACCCTTGAATTGATGCCCTTAAGGCATCAAAATGCAGGGTTATCATAGACCAATGTGGGAGGAGCCTATCCTAAAATGGAAGACTCTCTCACGGTACCTTGGTTTTCATGAAAATGATGGGTGAACACTTACTGGACAAAAATGTTTAACCTAAAATGACTATGAACCTTGTCTGATAGTGGCCAAAGGGAAAGCTCATAAGATGAGTGGATGAGATCCCTTACAGAAGGTGGTGGGGTTTTGTAGCTGAAATAGTTGGCTCCATGCACCCCATGTGGTTTCCCACATTTCCAGAGACACAACTGTCTCAATCACTGATATTGGAGGGAATCTCAAAGATGCCCCAAATGGAAATGGAACATAGATTAGAAGCCTTTTCTATGTGATGACATGAATCAATTAGGTTGTGGACTTATAAATCTGCTTTGCCTTTACTAGAAATGGCAAACAGAAACTTCACCAAATTGTTGGATGTTAACAAACTCAAGGGCCCTAATTATGCTAACTGATTCCGAAACCTTATGCTGGTTTTAATGTCCGAGAAATTGGATAAAATTGCTAAGAACCCTGCTCTGGATCATCCGGGTGATAGGGCTTCTGAGGCCCGAAGAAGAGAGTATCAAGAATGGGAAGAGAAAAATTCTCTTTCCCAATGTTATATTATAGTCTCTTTAGACAATCCAATACAACGACAATTCGATAAGATCAAAGTGTTCAAGATATATTGGATAGTCTGAAGACTATGTATGAAGAACAGAACCGTTCTACTTGACAAAAGGTCTTAAAACTTTTCATGACCACATAGATGACCGAGAACCAATAAGTTCATGACCATTGTCTAAAGATGATAAGTTATATCAATGAACTGGAGGCTTTCGGGTCAGGGCTAGATCATGACACCAAAATTGATGCTATCCTCAATTCCTTGCCTCCATCATTTAATTAGTTTATCATGAATTACAACATGAATAAGCTAAACGTTAACCTTCAAGAACTCGGCAATATGTTGCAGAGGGTTAAAGAACTAATCAAGAAGGATAAAACGATAGCCATGCTTGCTGAAAGTGGCAAATCAGGCAAGAAAAAGTAGAAGGCTAAAAGGAAGGCTCAGAAGAAGGGTAACAAAACTAAAAAGTAGAAGAAAGATAAGGCATCGGATGGCTGTCACTTCTGCAAGTAGACCGACCACTGGAAGATGAATTGTCCTCAATACCTGGAGACTAAGAAACAAGGTACATTCGATTCTTTCATCATAGAGACCAATCTATTGGTCACTTCTACTTCTTGGTGAATTGACTCTGGGGCTTCGACTCATGCGTGTAACTCACTACAGGGATTCAAGATAAGTAGAAGATTGAGTGATAGAGAAGTGACACTTTACTTGGGGACTTCTGCATTTGTTGTAGCTATGGCCATAGGCAGTGTAGAATTAGTTTTTAGAGAAGGAATTATTGTACTAAAAGATTGTCTTTTCGTACGTAATTTAAGAAAAATTTGATTTTTGTCTCAAAATTGTGCATGGATGGTTATTTTATTTTGTTTTGTAATGTGATTACTATTAAATGTAATAACAAATTCCTAGCATATGGGGAACTTGAGAATGGTCTCCATGTTCTCCATCCCTCTCTAAAAACCAACATTATCGAAACTACGTCAGAAATAATCCCCAAGAAAAGAATCTGTGATACAGTTAGTCCCACATGCCTATGGCATTACCGAGTTGGCCACATCAACATAGATCGTATCACAAGGTTGGTAAATGATGGTCTTTTGGATTTTCTAACCATAGAAGATCTTCCAACCTATGAACCTTGCCTTCTTGGTAAGATGATGAAGCGGCCATTTACCAGTAAGCCTGAAAGATCTACAAGCACACTTAACTTTATACATACTAATGTATGTGGTCCCCTAAATGTTAGGACACGTAATCAACATGTTTATTTTATAACCTTTACCGATGATTATTCTCGGTATGGTTACATGTACCTAATGAGACATAAGTCTGAATCATTTGAAAAGCTCAAGGAGTTCATATAAGAAATCGATAAATAGTTAGGGAGAGAAATTAAAGCCATTCGATTAGATCGAGGTGGTGAGTATATATATTTTTAACGAATTCAGGGACTACTTAAAGGACAATGGGATATTATCACAATTAGCCCCTCCTGCTACACCACAATTAAACGGTGTGTCGGAGAGGAGGATCTGGACCCTATTGGATATGGTCTGATCACTTCTCGTCCACTCAGAATTACCTAATCCTTTTGGATATACGCAATAGAGATTGCGATCTACATGTTGAACCGGGTTCCAACCAAATCCGTTTCGAAGACTCCCTATGAGCTTTGGACCGGTAAGAAACCAAGTGTGAGACACTTGAAGATTTGGGATTGTCCAACACATGTTGAAAGAAATAGTACTGACAAATTGCAATCTTAGACCAACCGTTGCCTATTTGTAGGTTACCCCAAAGGCTCTGTAGGTTACTTATTCTATGATCCGAAAAAACAATAGGTGTTTTGCAGTCAAAATGTCTGCTTCTTAGAAGAAGATTACATCCTAGAGAATCTTTAGCAAGAAGTTGTTCTTGATGAGGAGAGCCCAGGAGTAGTGGGAGATGTCCCACAATCTCTAGATACTCAACCTAGGAGGTCTACCTAGGTATCCAGGCCTTCAGTTCGTTACATCTATGACCAAAAAAGTTACTTGGTGGAAGCCACGACAAGTGAGGAGGATCCCACGACTTATGTGGAAGCTATGTTAGATATAGATTCTTTGAAGTAGGTAGATGCCATGAAAGCCGAGATGGACTCGATGGAGACCAACAAGGTCTAAACTCATGTGGACCCACCCTCTGGGGTGAATGCAATTGATTGCAAGTGGATTTACAAGAGGAAGAATGGCTCACATGGTAACATTGAGACCTATAAAGCTCGTCTTGTGGCGAAAGGGTACACTTAGAAAGAGGGAATCGACCATGAGGAGACCTTTTCGTTGGTGGCTATACTAAAGTCTTTTAGGATCTTGCTAATTGTAGCAGCATACAGTAACTACGAGATTTGACAAATGGATGTCAAAACCGTGTTCCAGAATGGAGATCTTACTGAACATATCTATATGCAGCAACTACAAGGATTCATTGCTGTAGGTCAGGAACACATGGTATGCAAACTTAACCGATCATATATGGACTGAAGCAGGCTTCTAGGAGTTAGAACATCCAGTTTGACTCTATTGTCAAACAGTTTGACTTTGAGGAAAATTTGAATGAGCCCTGTGTTTACAGAAAACCAGTGGAGATAAGGTTACATTCTTGGTTCTGTATGTAGATGACATTCTACTCATTGGAAATGATGTAGAAATGTTAACTACGATGAAAGTGTGGATTTCACAGCAATTCTCCATGAAAGATCTTGGAGAAGCCGCCTATATCTTGGGACTTTGACTCTATAGAGATAGATCGAAAATGATAATAGGATTATCCCAATCTACTTACATTAAATTGTCAAGAGATACAGTATGGAGAACTCCAAGAAAGGAAATGTTCCTTTCAGGCACGGAGTCACTCTCTCCAAGGGTATGTCTCTCAAGACTCCCGAGGAGATTGAGGGCATGAAGGAGATTCCATATGCCTCAACCGTAGGGAGCATCATGTATGTCATGTTGTGCACTCATCCTGACATTGCTCAGGCAGTGAGTGTAGTAAGTAGAAGTCAGTCTAACCTAGGACAGGAACACTGGACAGCTATGAAAAACATACTGAAATACCTTCAAAGTACAAAAGAGTTTTGTCTGGTATTCGATGGTAGTTTACTACAGATCGAAAGGTATGCTGATGCCGATTTCCATTCAGATCCAAATGATAGAAAGTCTACATGTGGGTACATCTTTACGGTGGGGGCCTGTGCAGTTAGCTGAAAAAGCAGTAAGCAAGGTTCCACCGCAGATTCTATGATCAAAGCCGAATGCATTGCCGCAAGTAAAGCTGCTAAGGAAGTCGTTTGGATGAAGAAGTTCATTTAGGAATTAGGAGTAGTTCCATCCTGCACATCACCCCTTCCACTGTTGTGTGACAATAATGGAGCTATAACTCAGGCTAAAGAGCCATGAATCCACTCGAAATCGAAGCACATCGAGAGGAACTACCATGGACTATGGGAGATAGTTGGTAGAGGGGACGTCTTGATTCAGAAAGTAGCGTTAGCGGAGAATGTAATAGACCCATTGACTTAGCCACTTACACAGAAAGTGTTTGAGAAACACATGGAAAGTATGGAACTCCAGCTTGCATCCGATTGGGCCTAAGTGCAAGTGGGAGCTATTAGACAGTTATGCCCTTAGCTCCAATAAGATTGATGTATCTTTTGACATTTATTAAAAATTAATTAAAGTACATAATTGATTTATGTCATTGTGGTGTGTTTCTGTGTAATACCCTTAAACTGGACACTTATGAGACTCGTGTTAGTTTAGAATCTTCATAGCTGTTGGATAGATCTGGGAAGATTTATCCTACCAAGGCTGAAACTGATGTACCGCCAAGTTGGTTGGGGTGGCTTGTCTCAGTTGCCTGGGTGAGGCCTGAGGTACATGCAATGTGGGTTTTATTGAAACCCTGAACCAGACCAAAATTCCAGTATTGCCCTAGACCTTGGAAATAGATGAGCAAAACTGGAATGTTACACCCGAACCCTAGACTCGATTATGGTACTACACTAGGTGTCGGATTGGGTTGTCTTTGATATGCCAATTAGTGAGATCCTTAGAGGGGGTCAAAACCTGGGTATGTTGGGGCAGTCCGAGAATTCATCTGAGTGGGTGATCATAATGACAGGATCAGCCCCTTTGTTGGACAAAGTGAATGATCGGGGAATGCACTCTCTCTGATGGAAACCTAAACTGCCGACAATTGATTTAAACCGTTGAAATTTGCTTTTGCAAAATATATTTATATAGAGATATACTCATATATTATAGTTTCAAAATGTTTGCAAAAGGTTTTAATTCTCGGGATCCATGTGAGTAGAGAGTACAATACTGTTCCTTGCAGCCGAGGGAGAGGTCCTCTCTCATCGGGCAGTGTGATCATTATGGGCTGAGAGGTTAAGTGTAAGACCATTGAGGGTAATACCTGATGGGCTAATCTTGCATCTGCCCATAGTCCTTGGGTTTCCATAAGGTGGCTGGACCTAAGGACCATTTAGTGTAAATGTTGGGCCCATTAAGAGTCTATGGTGATGGGACTCAGGGGTTCACTATCTCCTACCTTGAATTCGGCTAGGCCTTCTAACAAAGGCTGGGCTGAACCCATGTGGCTGATGTATAGATCAATGTTTGGGTCCCACGCCATACAAAGAGAGCCAACTGGGCAACAGGTTAAGAGGTTAAGTGAGCACATAAGCTTAATGGGCCTAAAGCCCAATTCAAATTGGGCTTAAGTTAGTTAATTAAAAGGAGGCAAGATAGGAATTATAATCTGATTAGGATTAGCTGAAGGATAAGATATGTCTTATCCATTCAAGAGTCCATATCCAAATATCAGATTTGGATTAAGGAACTCTCTCCTAATTAGATTAGGAGGTTGATCCTGAGAAGGCTATAAATAAAGGGGGTGAATTCCTTAGTTACACAACACAATAAACTGCAGAATTTTCTCCTATTCTTGCTATCCCTACTCAGTTCGATCTCCTCTTGAGGAATTGATCAAGAAAGGTTCTTGATATTGTTTCTTGGCTGAAGAAACAATCTAAAGTAGTGCTCACCAGCCCTTGTTCGATTCTTGCTGAAGGATCCCGGTTCTTGCTGAAGAGCTGTCCTGTTGATCCTGTTTCATTACACACTGTGTCATATTCGGTGGAAGCGGGTTTTGGTATTCTCATTGGGTGTGAACACCTTCATTGGGAGTTATTGCTACTTCGTATCAGGTATATCCCTCTCCTCTTTTTTGGTTTCAGACCTGGTCCGGTTTTGGATTCAAAAACGATCATTGAAAATGAAGTTTTGAAATTTTGCCCAACCTTCCTGTAGGGTTCGGCCATCCATATGATGGATCTCTCATCCCTTCAATTAATACTATATTTATCACAAATAAAATAAATAATTACTAAAAATACACTAAATATTAAGATTATTTTATACAAATAATAATAGATATGGATAAATATTTCAAAATTATTATTAATAAATATTTTTTTAAGCTATTACATAATTACCTTATTTAATCTATCTTTCAATTAATATTCAAAATATGATTTAGTTATTAATTTTTTATATTTAACATATTTAAAAATTAGTTATTTACAATATTATTTAGGTATTCCAATAATGTCATTATTTATATTTTTTAAAATATTAATTATTTATTGAATTTAATAATTTGTTAAATTATAATTTATACTATTATTACATAATTTTGATATATTATAAATTAAAATATTATGAAATATATTATAATTACTTTTCTACTTGTAAGACTTTTTTGAATTTATTACATAATTTCGTTATTCTAACTATTTAAAATTTAGTTATGTTTAATATTTCGTTATTTAAAATATTTAGATATTTTAAATTTATTGAGAATTTTAAAATTAAGTCAATTTCAGGTAGACTTGTACCAGGTAGGCCTTGACTAAGCTTGACTAAGCCCGTCCCGATCTAGACAAATATTATATATTATATTAATTATACATTATTAATGATATAATATATATTTTATAATATTCTACATTTTATAATATATAATACCTTTTTCACTACTACTTTTATTATTATATAATATATATTTTATGTATTATTAATATATATTGTAGTTGTTATTATATATAATATTATCAGGACGGGCTTGGGCCGGGCTTATTTGAGAAAGCCCGAGCCCAACCCGAATACTAGTCAGGCCTAATGTTTAAAGCCCAAGGCTAAACCTCTAGGATTAAAATGTTGACCAAGCTTGATTTAGAATGGGCCGAGCTAGGACAACCCATTGGTCTACCTGGCCCATACACATCTACTTTCGGGTGAGCAACTCCCCAACCCAACCAAGTTGGTTTTGTTGGCCAAACAGCCTTCAACCGAACCAAAATGACCCATGTGCACTCTTAATTTAACTAAATTAGTAGTCTAATCTCTAATAAATACCAATAGTTTAATTTCTAATAATCATTGAGAATTTATAGCGAAAATAAACAATTTTTGAAAATAAATTTATAATGAAAATATAACAAATAACTAGGAAATATACAATGAACATAGTAATTATGAAAATACAATAAATACTAAAAGTATATTAAATTATTTAAAAAATAGTGTAATATCCAATAATAGTTTAATATCCAACAAATATAAATCAATAATTTATAACAAAAATACATTAAATCCAATAAGTAAAATAAATTAAATTTTATATTTAAATAATAATATTTTAATCTCCAATAATTATTGAATTTTTTTGTTAAATAAAAAAACAAAAATATATTTAGTTATTAATTAATATTCAAAATATGATTTAGTTATTAATTTTTTTATACTTAACTTATTTAAAAATTAGTTATTTACAATATTATTTATTTATTCCAATAATGTCATTATTTATATTTTAAAATATTAATTTTTTATTGAATTTAATGATCTATAAATTATAATTTGTACTTATTCTATAATTTTTTTATATTATTCAAATATTATGAAATCTATTATAATTACTTTTTCACTTGTAATATTTTTTTTAATTTATTACATAAATTTGTTTATATTAACTATTTAAGATTTATTAATTTTAAATATTTTTTATTTAAAAAATTTAGTTATTTAAATATTTCAATAATATATCAAATATTTAAATTGTACTTATTTTAAAGTTATTATGTAATATTCAATATTATGTTATATAATTAGTTATCTATTTTTAATATTTTTATTTAAAGTATTTACTTATTGAATTATTTAAATAAGATTTTTTAGTTTAAAATTGTTATTATGTGAGTAATGTTAAAATAATTATGTCATTTATATTTTTGAAATATTATTTAGTTATTAAATTTAATATTACATAAAATATTATTTCTGTGTTTATAATAATTATTTTAAAGTTATTACATAATTTCATTAGAGATAATTTAGGGGAAGCTAAGGGATAGTGCTACCACTTGGCCAGATATTATAAATCCAAATCTCTCTTTCTTTCCTTGATAACTAACTCCCTTGCCACGTGGCTTAATGGGTGGGCTTGGTATGGAAGAAGAGGAGAGAGAGAGAGAATGATAGAGCTAGAAAGGGGTAAGGAAAAAAGGAGAGAGATTTAAGGAGAGAAGAAAGAAGGGGGAATGGGAGAAGGAGAGGACTGTTGACGTGGGACCTAATCACTTTATAATATAGTATAGATACTAAGAGGGTTGTTGACGTGGGACCTAATCAACAATATTTATTTTTTCATTTATTTATATTTTATATAATTATTAAAGTTACTATAGAATTTTGTTATTTAATCTATTTTTTTAAGTAATGTTTAAAATATGATTTAGTATTCAATTTTTTATATTGAAAATATTTAAAAATAGTATTTAAAACATAAATAATTACTAAAAATAGTTTATAAAACATAAATAATACCTTGCCCCACCCCAGAAGGGGCAAGTTTTCTCAAATCATAAATAAGGATGGGGAAGAGACAAGGTGGGGATGGGGAAAATATTTTTGCTCCAAATCAGGGACAAGGAGGGAATGGGGTTTGCATATAATTCCACAAATCCGGTGGTAAATTAGTAAAATATCAATAGATTTAATATTGACTTTTAAAATATCTCTAAGTTTTTCATCATATTCTTATAATCCTAGGTTCCCACAATTCCATTTATAAAATACCTCCAAATTGTTATAATCCAATTCCTAAAATACCCCAAATTCCCATAATCCTACTTGCAAAATATCTGTAAATTAGATTATTTTTAGGTGGTTGCCTAAAGGTGGGGAAAATTTGGGGATTGGATGGGGAATGGATGGGGTAGAGTGTCTTGATTACAAGGGTGAGGGACAGGGAGGGGTGCCACATCCTATACATCGCATGGGGCCCTGCTAATTATAATTAATTTTTTTATTTTGATAATTTTTTTAAAGTTATAACATAATTTTGTTAATTAATCTATTTTTTGTTTTTGAAGTAATATATAAAATATGATTTAGTTATTAATAATTTGATATTTAAAGTATTTAAAAAATAGTTATTTATAATATGATTTAATTATTTAAATAATAACATTATTTAAAATTTTAAAATACTAATTATTTATTAAATTTAATAATCCAGAAAATTATAATTTTTATTATTATTCCATAATTTTGTTATTAATTTTGTAAAATATAAAATTATTATTAATTCAAAAGTTACGAAATCTATTAAAATTATTATTCTACTCTTAATTTTTTTAATTTATTACATAATTTCGTTATTTTAACTATTTAAAATTTAGTTATGTTAAGTATTTCATTATTTAAATATTTAAATATCATGCAAAATATTTAATATTTTTGTTATTTAAATTTTATTTCTTTAAATCTATTATGTAAATATTTTTTACATAAATATTTAGCTATTTTTAATATTTTGTTATCTAAATAATTTTTTTATTTATGTTTTTAAAATATTATTTAGTTATTAGATTGAATAATCCATAAAACATAATTTATGTTGTTATTACATAATTTAGTTATTAATAATGTAAAATTAAATAATAACATTATATTGTTATTACATAATTTAGTTATGAATTATATAAAATTAAATAATAACATTATTTAAAATTATAAAATATTAATTATTTATTGAATTTAACAATCCATGAAATTATAATTAATAATTTCGTTATTAATTTTGAAAAATATAAAACTATTATTAATTCATAAGTTCTGAAATCTATTGTAATTATTATTCTACTCTTAAGAATTTTTTTTAATTTAGTACATAATTTCGTTTTCTTAACAATTTAAATTTTAGATGTGTTAAATATCTCATTATTTAAATATTTAAATAATATGGAAAATATTTAATCTTTTTTATTTTTAAATTTTATTTCTTTAAAGTTATTATGTAATTTTAAATATTTTCTTACATAATTATTTAGATATTTTTAATACTTTGTTATTTAAATAATTTTGATTTATTTTTTTAAAATATTATTTAGTGATTAAATTCATTGAATAATCCAGAAAATTATTATTTATATCGTTATTACATTATTTCATTAGGAATTTCATAAAAAAAAAATAGAAATATGAATATTATTAAACCTATTATAATTATTTTTTGTGTTAATATTTTAAATTTATTAACATAATTTCATTATAATATTTAAATAATTATTAAATGTTTTCATTGAAACTTTCTTTAGATAGATATAGAAGAAAAGTGGGGGAGAGGATAAATAGGAATTAGAGATAATTTTGGAGAAAGTGGGGGATAGTAGTTAGTGAGTTTCGGCTTCCATCAAGGCAAAGCCTATTCGAGCAGCCTTACTACCTTGGATTGAGAATATCTTTGTACTTGTGGACTTTATTTCATGGGGAGATATTCCCAATGCAACGTTGCAAAATACTGTTGGAATGGTGTGGGCACAGGTTTGCCCTGACGGAAGTCGATCTCATAGTTGGTTTCCTAATAAGGAGATATAAAAAAAAGGTGATAAGCCATGTTAGGTTGCAATTCCTAGTTCTTCTAGAGGGATCTTGAACCCCCTCTAGAATAAATGGTTTGGGTAACGGAGCAAGGAGAGGACTGTTCACATGGCAAGCTTTACTTTAGTATATACTAGTGGGGACTCGTGTGGTGCACGGGAAAATATGAAAAGTTGAATAACTTTATTTACTATTAATTAATTGATAAATTAATAATCAAATTTGCTGTTAATTAACTAAAAGTATTCAAAGTTACTATTAATATTTAAAATTTTAGTAATTGCAATTTTCATTATAGAAAATAATTATTATTAATTTAGTATGAACAAATATTTTTTTAAGAAATTTAATTTTATTAATTATTTGTAGTAATTTTAATAGTTTTTATTGTTTTCATTAATTTTAAATGAAATTTTGATTGACTTTAAATAAATAAAAATAATTACAAAAGCTAACATTTTTATTAATTTCACTAATAATTAACAATTATATATGAATGGCAATGGGGCAGGTTCGAGGTGGGGCACCCCATCCCTATCCCCCACAGTCAAGACACTCTACCCCATCCTCGCCCCGTTCCCAATGTCAAATAGGTTCAAGACAAGGCACCCACTCCTTATTAGGGATGGGGAATCCTCGAATTTCCCTGCCCCATCATCAATGTCAAGCAAGGCACCTACTCCTCATCAAGGATGGGGAACCCTCAAATTTTCCTTGCCATGTCCCTAGTGTCGAGCGGGTTTAAGGCAAGGCACCAACTCCCTGTCAATCCAATATTCAATTTGATGACAAAAATGATTAAAAGGATATTCTAAGTATCAACCACATGGTAGATTTCTAAAAGTACACTAAATTGCCTTTAATTTTCAAAAATGTAATTTTATGAAATATTTGAAAAATTTATTACATTTGTGTAAATTTGAAAATTTATTCAAATTTATTTTTAAATTGTTCTTAAATAATTTATTTTCTTTTTAAATGGTTTACTTACAGAATTACACTAATTTATCTTATATTTTCTAATATAAACTAATCGATAATTTCCTATTTCCAATATTATACTAATTTATCTTAATAATTTGTGTAATTATTGGTTCAATCTATAGTTTTTCCTTTCCCATTCTCATTTGTATTTAATAATTTACAATGAAAATTACATAATTTTTCAATAGTTTTCCAAAATCTATCAAATGTAATAAATTTTTCTAAAATTTCCAAAATATTCCAATAATTTTCAATAATTATCTAATACATTTTAAATAAACTTTAAAAAATTCTATACCTTTTAATTTCCAAAATGTTATCTTATGAAAATGTAGTTCTATGAAAATTTTTAAAAAATTTGTTACATTTGTGTAATTATGGAGATTTATTGAAAATTATTTTAAATTGTTATTAAGTATTTATTTTTATTAGGTAGTTTACTAACAAAATTACACTAATTTATCTTTTATTTTCCAAATATAAATTAATAAATAATTTCATTTTCCAACATTATAATATTTTATTCCTCCATTTGCATTCGGTTATTAACTATAATAATAGCAATAACTAAAATTTTATACATTTTGAGAATTGTTAAATATAATTCTCAATTTTATAGAAATTAGTTAAAGAGTTTTTAATTTCTATAGAATGTTGTTAATTAACATGAATATAGCATTATTTACCTAAAATACTTTAAAAAGTCATGATGAGTTAATTAATAACAATATTTATTAATTTATGGTAATTTACTAACCCTACTAATAAGAATATTTAATTTTTGTTAATTTACAAGCTTTATTTATTACCTTTTGGTAATAACATTATTTAATATTCCTTAAATATGGGTTGGATTAAATATTGACTATATTTAACTATTTACTAGTGGGGACCCCGTGCAATGCATAGGATTTGTTAAGCGAAAGCTAAATAATAAAAATGGTCATTTACTAAAACACCCCCTATAGTTTTATGGATTTACTTAAATATCCTATTGTTTGTATTTTACTAAAACAACACTTATAATTTGCAATAGATTTAATATATCTTCCATTTGATGACAGTGGAAAATGACAGTGTTGACCCTAATTTTCATTTAAATAAATTTAATCAAAAGAAAATAAAAATAAAATACCATTTTTGCCCCTAATAAGACACGAACAACCACTCTATTAGCTTTATTTGGTCAATTTTGTTTCTTGTACAAAAAGTGTTAAGGGTATTTTTGGAATAAAAAACATAGGCCAAATGGCAAAACAAACACTCAGTGAAAGGTTGATTAAGTGAATAAGTTGTAAAATATATAGGGTATCTTAGTAAAATGAAAACTATAAGGTAGGTTTAAGTAAATATGTAAAGCTATAAGGTGTGTTCTAGTAAATGACCCTAATAGAAACACATAAGAGTATGCAATTATTTTATTTTTCAATTTTTTAAATAATTAATAATTATTCATATTTTATATACAACTTTTAATAAATTTTTATAATACAAAAATAACAATAATTAATTTCAGTTAGGCTTATTCATCAAGCTGATGAAACCAACCAACTCGATCAACTTGACCCGAGTTGGTCAGTTTTCTAGTATTTTAGGTTGGCTTTGGTTAAAAAATATCCAACTCGACCAAGTTGGATCAATTTCGCTTTGGCCATTTGTAAACTGACCAAAATTGAATGACCTGACCATTGATATATATTAATATTTTATATTTTAAATATAATTTTTAATATGGTAAAGTGGGAAATTTCCCATATTTCTTAGTTTAAAATGTTTTATATCATAAATTTAGTTTTTAAATTTATTTTTTAAAAACTACACTATAATTTTTAAAATTTAAATTTATTTTTTTAAGTTTAAATCTTTTAACTGATTGACCAAACCAAAAAATTGACCCAAACTGTACAACCTGAGTGGGTCGGTTTTCACACTCCAACATGACCAAGTCAATTTGGTTGGACAAACAGCCTATGACCGAATCGAACCAGCTCATGAACACTCATAATTTCAACTAAATTAATAGTCTCATCTCTAATAAATAATAATAGTTTAATCTCCAATAATTATTAAAAATTTATAGCAAAAATACACTATTAGTTTAATCTCTAATAAATATTAATCAAAAAGTTATAACAAAAATACAAAAAATACAATAAACAAAATTTAAAAATTTCAATAATAGTAGTTTAATCCCCAATAATTATTAAAAGTTTTTTGTTAAATAAAAAACAAAAATAAATTTATACATAATTATTGAAAATACATCTATCACGAGAAACAATAAATAATTACTGAAATACAAAAAATATTAATATTAGTATAAATAATTATATAATAAATATATATTAAGAGTTTAAAATTATTAATAAATGTTATTTTTTATGAAAGTTATTTAAATGATCTTTTAATTGATAAAAGTGAAATTAGTTATTTACAATATTATGTAAAAATATTAAACTATTATTAATTTCAATAATATGTTATAATTATTTTCTACTTTTCAGATTTTTTTTTAAATTTATTACAAAATTTATTTATTTTAACTAATTTAAGATCTGGTTATGTTAAATATTTTGTTATTTAAAATATTTACATATTTAAATACTTAAATAATATATAAAATATTTAAATTTTACAATATTACTTAATTATTAAAATATTAATCCACAAAATTATAATTTATACAGTCATTACATATATTCCTTATTAATTTAGTAAGGTATTAAATTATTATTAATTTCAATATCATGTTATAAGTATTTTTCTACCTATAAGATTTTTTTTTTAAATTTATTACATAATTCCGTTATTTTAACTATTTAAAATCTAGTTATGTTAAATATTTTGTTATTTAAATATTTAAATAATATGTAAAATATTTAAACTTTTTTGTTATTTATTGAATTTAATAATTCATTAAATTATAATTTATACTCTTAATACATAATTTCATTATTAATTTTGTAAGATATTGAATTATTATGTTATAATTATTTTTATACTTTTAAAAATTTTTAAATTTATTACATATTTTCGTTATCATAACTATTTAAAGTCTAGTTATTTAAATATTAAAATAATATTTAAAATATTTGAAATTGTTTGTTATTTGAATTTTATTTATTTAAAGCTATTACATATTATGAATTTTTTTATATAATTATTTATACTTTTATAATATTTTTTTATTTAAGATATTTATTTATTGAAATATTTGAATAAGATTTTATTTTTTAATGTCAAATTTTTATTATTTGAATAACATTTAAATTGATAGTATGGAAAAAGAAAATTTAAATTGTTAGTACATAATTTTGTGACATATTTTGTAAAAATATAAAATTACTCTTTGTATTTTTAATAAATGTTTTAAAGTTATTATATAATTTTTTAGAATATTTATATAATTCTTAAGTTTTTTAATCCAAACTTTCTTTTGATAGATATAGATAAAAATTGGGGGAGAGGATAAATAGGAATTGGAGATAATTTAGGAGAGAAACTCTCTACTAAATTAGGAATAATTTTGGAGATAAATAGGAATTAGAGATAATTTAGAAGATAAATAGGAATTAGAGATAATTTAGGAGAAAATGGGGTATAATGAGGAAGGTAGTTTAGGAGAAATTTTAGGAGAAGGGATTATTTAGGTTATTAGGAAAGTGCATCTCATTGGTTCTTTCAAAAATGACATGGAATTAAAAAAAATAAAAATTCAAAAAAAAGAGAAAATTTCTAGACTTCCTTGTTTTAATATATACTAGCGGGGACCCGTGCGATGCACGAGATATATTTAGCTAAAGATAAACAATAGAAAGGGTCGTTTACAAAAATACCCTTACAGTTTCATGGATTTTTTAAAATCTACCCTATAATTAGAATTTTACTAAAACACCACTTATAATTTGCAATGGATTTTATCAATCTTCTATTAGGTGATAGTGAAAATGACAATGTTGACCCTAATGTTCATTTAAATAAATTTAATCAAACGAAAGTAGAAATAAAAATACCATTCTTGCCCTTAATAAGACATGGGCAACCACTTTATTGGCTATATTTGGCCAATTTTGTTTTCTTTATAGAAAAGTGTTAAGGGTGTTTTTGGAATAATAAATCATGGGCCTAATGGCAAAACAAACACTCCTTAATGAAAGGTTGATTAATTAAATAAGGTAGGTTTAAGTAAATATGTAAAACTATAAGGTGTGTTCTAGTAAATGACCCTAATAGAAACACATAAGAGTATACAATTGTTTTATATTTTCAACTTTTTAAATAATTAATAATTGTTCATATTTTATATACTACTTTTAATAAATTTCTTATAATACAAAAATAAAAATAATTAATTTCAGTTAGGTTTATAAATCAAACTTATGAAACTGACTAACCCGATTAACTCGACCTAAATTGGTCGGTTTTCTAGTATTGTAGGTTGGTTTTGGTTCAAAAATTTCCCAATTCAACCAAATTGGATCAGTTTCACTTTCGCCATTTGTAAACCGACCAAAGTCGAACAACCTAATCATGGATATATATTAATATTTTTATATTTTAAATATAATTTTTAATATGAAAAAGTGAGAAATTTCCCATATTTCTTAGTCTAAAATGTTTTATTTCATAAATCTAATTTTTAAATTTAAGTTTTAATAGTTTCACTATAATTTTTAAAATTCAATTTAATTTTTAAGTTTAAATCTTTTGAACTGACTGACCTTTTGTGAAAACTGACCCAAACCGGTATAGCTTGAGTGGGTCGGTTTTCACAAAAGGTCAATCGGTTTCAATTGACCAACTCTCCAACCTGACCAAGTCAATTTGGTTGGCCAAATTGCCTATGGCCGGACCAAACCAAATCATAAAACTCATAATTTTAGCTAAATTAATAGTCTTATCTTCGATAAATAACAGTGGTTTAATCTCCAATAATTATTGAAAATCTATAGCAAAAATACACAATTATTGAAAATATATTGATAATGAAAAATACAATAAGTACTAAAAATATATTAACTTAGTCAATAAATAGTACAATATCAAATAATAGTTTAATCTCTAATAAATATTAATTAATCAATAAGTTATAACAAAAATACAATAATTACAATAAATTAATTCAATAGTAATAGTTTAATCTTCAATAATCATTGAAAGTTTTTTGTTAAATAAGAAAAAAAATAAATTTATACATAACCATTGAAAATACATCTATCACAAAAAACAATAAATAATTACTGAATAAAAATAAATATTAATTTTAGTATATTTAATTATATAATAAATACAGATTAAGTGTTTAAAAATATTTTTGATAAATATTAATTTTTTGAAAGTTATTTTCTCAAATTATTACTTGATAAAAGTGAAATTAGTTGTTTACAATATTATGTAAAAATATTAAAATATTATTAATTTTAATATTACATTATAATTATTTTTCTATTTTTTAGAATTTTTTAAATTTCTTACATAATTTCTTTATTTTAACTATATAAAATCTAGTTATGTTAAATATTTTGTTATTGAAAAAATTTATTTATTTAAATACTGAAATAATATGTAAAATATTAATTATTTATTGAATTTAATTATCCATAAAATTTTAATTTTGACTATTACTACATAATTTTATTATTAATTTTGTAATATATTAAATTATTATTAATTTCAATAATATGTTATAATTATTTTTCTACTTTGAAGAAAGTTTTTAAATTTATTACATAATTCTGTTATTTTAACTATTTAAAATCTAGTTTAAATAATGTATAAAATATTTAAGTTTTTTTATTTATTTAAAGCAATTACATATTATTAAATATTTGAAAAACATTTAAATTGATAATCTAGAAAAAAACATAATTTAAATTATTAGTACATAATTTAATGAAATATTTTGTAAAAATATAATTTCTTTTTTGTTTTTAATAAATATTTTAATGTTATTATATAATTTGTTAGAATATTTAAATAATTCTTATATTTTTAATCCAAAATTTATTTAGATAAATATAGATAAAAAGTAGGGGAGGGGATAAATAGGAAGTAGAGATAATTTATTAGAGTAACTCTCTACTAAATCAGAGATAATTTTGGAGAGAAATATGAATTAGAGATAATTTAGAAGATAAATAGGAATTAGAGATACTTTTGGAGAAAGTGGGGGATAGTGGGGGAGGTAGTTTATGAGAAATTTTAGAAGAGACTATTTAGGTTATGGGAAAGTGCATCTCATTAGTTGTTTCAAAAATGACATGGAATAAAAAATAAAAAAATAAAAAAAAGGAGAAATTTTCTTATAGATTGGGGGGGAGGGGGGAGATAGATTTAGGAATTGATTAGGGAGTGGGGTAACATGATACATTCCTAATGAATTAGAGGAGAATGCAAGGTGGGGGTAATGGAGCAATGTGAGGCATGTTGATATGGACTGTCTTGCGATGCATGGGATCGGACTTTTTAACAACCAATCCAATCGAACTCAACCCGAGTTAGTCGGTTTTCTAGTAGTTCCGATCGGCTTTGGCCTAGCAACTTTCCAACCCGACCAAGTTAGGTCAGTTTCGATTTGGCCATTTGTAAACCGACGAAAATTGAGTCGACCCGACCATAAATATATATTAATATTTTATATTTTAAATTTAATTTTTTAATATAGGAAAGTGGAAAAATTCTCATATTTCTTAGTCTAAAATATTTTATATCATGAATTTAAGTTTTTTAATTTATTTTTTAATAATATCATTGTAAGTTATTAAATTTAAATTCAATTTTTAAGTTTAAATCTTTTGAACAAACAAACCAAACCGGTTCAACCTGAGTTGGTGGATTTTCACTAATGGTCAATTGGATTCGGGTGACAAACTCCAGACTTGACTAGGTTGATTTGTTTGTTGGAACAACCTACAACTGAACTAAACTAATCATTGAGCACTCCTAATTTTAACTAAATTATTAGTCTATAATCTCTAATAAATAAGAATAGTTTAATCTCTAATAATTATTGAAAATTTATATCAAAAGCACACAATCATTGAAAATAAATTCATAGTGAAAATATAATAGATATCTAATAAAAATATAATAATTTCAAACATACAATAAATACTAAAAATAAATTAAATTAGTCAATAAATAGTGTAATCTCAAACAATAGTTTAATCTCTAATAAATATTAATCTAACACTTAAAAAAATATATAATTACTAAAAATAAATTTATAACAAAAATACAATAAATATGATAAATTAAATTTCAAAAGTGAAATTATTTATTTAAAATATTATTTAGTTTTTAAATAATATTGTTATTTAATTTTTTAAAATATTAATTATTTTTTGAATAATAATCCGTAATAATATAATTAGGACTATTATTACATAATTCTTAATTAATTTTGTAAAATCTTATATTAATATTAATATGAATATTATGAAATCTATTATCATTTTTTTCAACTTTTAAGAAATTTCTTAAATTTATTACATAATTTCGTTATTTTAACTATTTAAAATTTAGTCATGTTAAATAATTTGTTTTTTAAATTTTTAAATAATATTTAAAAATTTTCATTATTTTAATTTTATTTACTTTAATTTTGTTACGTAATATTAAATATTTTTATATAATTATTTAGCTATTTTTAATGTTTTGTTATTTAAGATATTTAGTAATTGAAATATTTAAGTAATGTTTTATTTTTTAATGTTAAATTTTTAATATTTGAATAAAATTTAAGTTGAATAATTCATAAAATTATAATTTATATTGTTACTCCATAATTTAATGATGAATTTTGTAAAAATATAGAATTATCAATAATATGAGTGTTATTAAATCTATTATGTTTGTGTTTTTAGTAAATATTTTAAAGTTAGTATATAATTTTGTTATAATATTTAAATAATTCTGAAATGTTTTAACTGAAACTTTCACTAGATAGATGTTGATAAAAAGTGGGGGAGAGGATAAATAGGAATTAAAGATAGTTTAGGAGATAATCTCTCTACCAAATTAAAGATAATTTAAGTAATATATAGGAGTTAAAGATAATTTTGGAGATAAATAGGAATTGGAAACAATTTAGGAGAAAGTGGGTGAGAGTGGTGACACTTGGCTAAAAATTAGAAAAGTAAATCCCTCTTTCTTTATGGTTGTTATAAATAGTTAAGCCTATGATATTTCCTTTTTGATTTAATAGGTAATTATGTGGAATTAAAAAAATAAAAATCCAAAAAAATAGGAAATTAGGAAGGGGGTTTGGAGAAAGGAGAGGCATGGTGATGCGGATTGTCTTGCTATATATATACTAACAAGGATCCGTGCGATGCATGGACTTTGTTAAGCGAAAGTTAAACAATAAAAATACACTGGAGTATATAATTGTATTTCCGGTCGGCTTTGGTTTAGCAATTTTCCAACTCGACCAAGTTAGGTAAGTCTCGATTTGGCCATTAGTAAATCGGCCAAAAATGACCTGAACTGACCCGACCATAGATATATATTAATAGTTTATATTTTAAATATAATTTTTAAATAAAAAAGTGAAAAATTCCCATATTTCTTAGTCTAAAATATTTTATATCATAAATTTAATTTTTTAATAATACCACTGTAATTTATTAAATTTAAAATTAATTTTAAGTTTAAATCTTTTGAACAAACAAACCAAACCAAAAATAGATCCAAACTAATACAACTCAAGCTGGCAGGTTTTCACTAATGGTCAAGGGTGACAAACACCCAACCTAACCAGGTCAATTTGGTTGGTGAAACAACCTATAACCGAATTGAACCAATCCTTGAACACTCCTAATTTCAACAAAATTAATAGTCTAATCTCTAATAAACAACAAAAGTTTAATCTCTTATAATTAGTAAAAATTTATAGAAAAATACACAATTATGAAAAATAAATTTATAATGAAAATACAATAGATATCTAATAAAAAAATAATTAAAAAATATGATAAAAACTGAAAATATATTAAATTAGTCAATAAATAGTGTAATATCAAATAATAGTTTAATCTTTAATAAATATTAATCAATAAATTATAAAAATACATAATTACTAAAAATAAATTTATAACAAAAATACAATAAATATGATTAATTAAATTTCAAAAGTTAAATAATAGTCATTTAATCTCCAATAATTATTGACAATTTACTATTAAGTAACAAGACAAAAGTAAATTTATAAATGATTATTGAAAACATATTTATCAAAAATACAATAAATAATTATTGAAAATAAAATAACTATTAATTTTAGAATATATATAAATATATAATTAATGCACACTATTATTGTAAAATTATTACTAATAAATATTATACTTTTGAAAGTTATTTTCTATGATTTTTAATTGATATAAGTGAAATTAGTTATTTACAATATTATTTAGTTATTTAAATAATATTGTTTTTAAAATTTTTTAATATTAATTATTTATTAAATTAATAATCCGTAAAATTATAATTAGTACCATTATTATACAATTTGTCATTAATTTTGTAAAATAATAAATTATTATTAATATGAATAATATGAAATCTATTATAATTAATTTTCTACTTTTAGGATTTTTTAAAATTATTTCATAATTTGTTTATTTTAACTATTTAAATTTTCATTATTTGAATTTTATATTAATGTTATTACATAATATTATATATTTTGATATATAATTATTATCTATTTTTAATTTTTTGTTATTTAAGATATTTAGTTATTGAAATATTTAAATAATGTTTCATTTTTAATGTTAAATTTTTATTATTTGAATAAAATTTAAATTGAACAATTTGTAAAATTATAATTTATATTGTTACTACATAGTTTCATGATGAATTTTGTAAAAAATATTGAATTATTAATAATATGAATATTATCAAATCTATTATAATTAATTTTTGTCTTTTGAATAGATATTTTAAAGTTATTATATAATTTTGTTTTTATATTTAAATAATTCTGAATTTTTTTAATTGATATTTTCTTTAGATGGATGTAGATTAAAAGTGGGGGAGAGGATAAATAGGAATTAGAGATAGACAGATAGTTTAGGAGGGAATTTCTCTACCAAATTAGAGATAGTTTAAGAAATAAATATGAATTAGAGATAATTTAGAAGATAAATAGGAATTAAAGAGAATTTAGGAGATAAATAAGAATTAGAGAGAATTTAGGAGAAAGTGGGAAAAAGTGGTGCCACTTAGCTAAACATTAGAAAAGCAAATCTCTCTTTCTTATTGGTTTAATGGGTAATTATGTAAAATTAAAAAAAAACAGAAAATTAGAAAGGAGAATTTGGAACAAGAGTCATCGTGACGATTTTGCTATATAAATAGATAGATAGATATGTCGTCATGTCCTTATCCTATTTGGTTCCATTTCACAAAAGTTTATTCAATATATCCCATGTGTGGGTCCTTGCCTTGCGCCAAAGTATATAAATTATTGCGCACAATTGACTCTTTTCCCTCGATCCTATGTTGTATATAAAAACACTCCTTTCTCTTTCAGCAATTACGATTAGCTTAGCATCATCATAAAAGTAAAAAGACTATCAAATCAAAGTAAAAATAAAAAATAAAAAAAAGCGTACAAAGTTTCTGGTATGCCCGGCCCACGATTATGATTTATGAAATGTCTTCCATAATTTTAACAATATGTTTGGTTGCTGCATTCATTTAAAACCTGAGGAAGAATCAAGTTAGCTCACCAAGAACCAGCTGGTCAATCTTAATACATTCCTTGAAGGATTTGTTCAAATGGTTCATTAGGGTGAGTTTGGAAGGAGTACAAATACAGATATGTAGAGTGTAAAATCTTGTATTTTGTATTATTTTGTATGTATTTATATTGTACATATTTACATTTATACTCCTTCCAAATTCAGTCTTAAGAGAAATGATAAAATGGTTGTAAATATTCAATAGATGGACAAACATAGGGGTGCAAATGGATCGGATCATAATCCAATCTGAGATTCGATTCTATTTGGTTAAATTCGGATCCCTAGATCAGATCAGATTCGGATCACCCCCTATCCGATTCGAGAAGATCCAATCCGATATATATTATATATTTATAAATATAAATATATAATGCATATATGTTATTTATTTATAAATATATTTTTATAAATTTGTTATATTATTTAGTTTTTATAAAAAATATGTATATATATGATATAAATAATTAAAAAGTAATTTATTTTTCTTTTAATAATTTATTAATTTTTAAAGAATACAAGTCAGATTGTATCAGATCCGACTTACCGAAAGGATTTGAATTGAAATCAAGCCCTATAAGATCCGAACGGATCTTTGGATCAGAGCCGATATAAACAGTGTCGGATTGGATTCAAATATACCCTAATTTGAATCCAATCCGATTTATTTGCATCCCTAGACAAACAATGACACACTATCTCGATAACATTAATGTTATTAGGGACAAGTCCATTTACTTGGAAACCGGATTTCCTTGTTACAAAATTGGTCCTCCCACTCATCTCAGCCAGGCACTTGGGAAAATCTCCCTACATTATTTTTTTTTATTCATGGGGAGATATTCTCGATGTGTAGCTGTAAGGGCTCTGAGGTGAGTGTACGTGAGGACCTATTTTGTGAGTAGGAAATCCAAACTCATTTATTTCATTATATACCTCAGTCAAATTTTCACATGGAGTGATTATGCTAACCAATGCACACTATCTATATCTATATTATATTAAATGTATGTTTGCCTTGAGTTTCATACAGATCATAAAAGTTAAATTTAAATACCATACATCAATATGGTTAATACTAATTTGTACACGTGCATGCTTTTACATTAATCCATTAGATTGGATGCTTTTCATAGGCTCTCTTGCCCATCATTCCACTAATTAATCCATGGGGATATGGGATTTATTTGGGAGTTGCAATTCAATAAACGATGACAAGAGTACTCTTAACTCTATAATTGCAAAGGAGATGGGCTTCTATCAGGGCAAACCTGTGCTTATACGGTTCTAACAGTCTTTTGCAATTTTATATTGATAATATTTCCCAAATAAATAAAGCACACAAGTATAGAAATATTCTCAATGCATG
Source organism: Nelumbo nucifera (assembly GCF_000365185.1). Next base: position 392,416 of record NW_010729214.1, on the reverse strand, counting down.
GCAATAAAGACTGCTCGAAACTGAACTCATCTCAAAGACATGGATTGAAGGACACGTGTAAAAGAATTTTAAATATATCAATTGTTTTGTAAACCCGGATGTCCATATATCCAACGCTTAACACCATAAAATACATATTGCCTAGGCTGTGGAATAACTATTGCATTCATCTAATCTTCTTTTTAACCGGTGGTTCTCACAAGCACTTTGTTCTGCCCCATTTCCGATTCTCCTGTTTTTACACAACAAGAACAGAAGACTTGTTTTGGCTTCATGTCCAAGTCATAAAAATTAAATCAGAATATTTTAATAATATTATATAATATCAATACTTGTAAAAGGATATTTATATTTTAATCTTTAAATCTAATCACCAATGAGTTACAACACTTAAATAACAGTAAAACTTTTTAAAATATAATTGCTTTTTCATCTTTTTACCCTTTCATTTATCTTATTGCATGTGCCCTTGTACTAGTAATATAAAAAAAAGACCTTGTTTACATTGATAATTCTTTTATAATAACTTGTCCTTCCATGGTGGAAGTATATATGAAACATTGCCACTTATATCCAGAACAATTGGTGATACTGGGCATTGGGCATGGTTTTCAAAACCGGACCGCACCGGATGGTCGGATCGAAGAAACCGGGAATCGATCAGGTGATCAGTTCTATTTTTTGCCAAAACCGGATTTTGATAAAAAAATGTTGATTTGGTCAACAAACCACTGACCCAAGCATTCGAATCGTTCAATGGTTTTGACTGTTTTTTATTTTATTTTTATTTTTTTGTCAGAATGGACCAACCATTCAGTTCAAACGGTTGGACCGTTCGACCCAGGAACCGGACCCCTGACCGGTTCGTTCCCCGGGTCGGTTTTAAAAATCTTGATTCTGGGTATAATTAGTCCTCACCTAGGCAGTCAAACAAATCCTCTTCAAGCATATACTCTCATTTGTGTATGTGGAGACATGGTCTTTCCAAAGAATTTTTCTTGTTTTTCATTTGAACATCAAAACATGTTATTTTTGAAAGAGATTCGTTGAAATTACTTAAGCCTTGTTGGAGAATTCTTTATACTCCTTATTTGGCATATCTTATCCATTGTGGCCAACTACAGAAGTACAGAGACCTTCAAACTGTTGATTCCTTTTCCATGTCTCATGTGGTTGTAGAACCTCGTCCTCCCCTTCTTCATTTTCCACTTTGAACACAATTTGGTTCCTCAAGCCACCATCAGTAGCACCAGCATGTTAATTGAGCCCGAATGGTGGCATTTTTTGTTAGGTACTCTGTCTCATTAAGGATTTGAGAAGGCTTCAAAATTGCCAAAATCATCCAAAAAGAAGAGGATAGTGAGGAAGTAGAAGAGGAAGAAATCGATCCCCTATTGGCTCTATTACCACAAGAGTATTAACAGAACCCTCATTGTTGCAATGACATTGTCACCCCAACCTCATGTGTGAGAGTTGAAGGGTGGTTTTCACATTATAACAACCAAAGAAAGTAGTTTGTAGGGGCCTTTTGCCTTAGAGATAACTGCCTACGCTGTTGAGAACATTCTCAAAGCATGACACGTTGACCAATTCGTGCCCTTGTTTGTCTTTTCTGATCAAAAGAACATGAGGGCAACCACTCCTTTTACTCTATACCCATGGTAATGTGTCATGCCTGAGAATGTTCTCAACAGCCTACGCTGTTGGCCGTCAACAGCCAAGGTTTTTTTCCCTTGTGGAGAGAAAACGAGTGGGGGTGTATTTTTTCACCATTTTGCTTAACTCCCTAGTCCCTACACCTGAATCCTGAATGCGGGATCAAGATGGACAAAGACGAAGGCCATTCCCAATCACAATTTCTTCGCTAGATTGCTTAAGGTTATGTTTGGTTTAAAGGAAAAGGTAGGGAAACCTATACAAGGTTTGTAAAGGTTCCCTACCTTTCCCTTCCTCTACTTTTTCCTTCAAACCAAACACAAACTTAGTGTTAGATTTCAAGGAAAAGAAATAGGTATCAAACACTAATTGGAGAAACAGGTACTAACCCCTCTCTCCCTCCCCTTATTTATCATTTTTGGATTTTAATTTCATTAGAGATTAAATCTAATGGAGTTTGATTGATCAATTATATGATAAAAACACACACACTTGTACACATATTGGAAAATTACTAAACTTGTTTTAAGTTTTTAAATAGAAGCTTATTTACACTTCTTAGAAATTTTAACTAATTTTATATATTTTAAGTTAAAATTATATATTTTTATAAATTATTAAATGATAACTTAATTTATATTTGAGAATTTAATATTGTTTAACTTTTTTGTAAATGTTAAAATGTAAAAATAAAAAATAGAAAATAATTGATATGATAATTACGGTAAACATAGTAAGTCCATCTTGGACTCTTAATTAATGCCTTGTATGATATATTTTTATGTATACTTTCTTATATATTTATACATTATTTATGGCTGTTTGACCATAAATTTAGTGTTATTTAAAGTATTTATGAAATTTACATGTGTTTTCGTAGTGTATCCAAGTTTTTCATATGTTTCGTCCGTATCTATGCGTTTCCAAAGCGTATCCGTATCCATATCCGTATCCAAGTTATCCGATACGATACTTGATACTGATACTTTAATCCTTGCTTGTAACCCAACAATAAACTCAGTAAAACTGAGTGGGGGCAAATAACATTCAAAAGACAGCATGACTTTGATCAAGATGATGAACCAAGACCTTGTTCGATTTGACCAATTTGATGGGACAAATTTCAACCGATGGCAAGACAAGATGATCTTCTTTCTAGCAACACTAAAATTGTACTATTTCTTGGATCCGAATCTGCAACAACTTCCTGAACCCATCAACAAGGATACTAAAAAGCTAAAGAAAAAGAGAAAAATGAGAAGATGATTCACTTTTGTGCCAATGACATATAATGAATGCCTTATCAGATTAGCTTTACAACTTCTACAAGAAACTCTCATCTCCAAAAGAAATTTGGAAGGCTTTTGAATTCAAATACAAGGTGCAAGAAGAAGGTGCAAACAAATATCTTATTGCAAAATACTTTGACTTCACCATGAATGACCATAAGCCCATACTGGACCAAGTTCATGAACCATAAGTGAGTCAATAAAATTCGATCTCTTGACATCATCCTTCCTGAATCCTTCCAAGTGGGAGCAATAATTGCCAAACTTCCACCCTCTTGGAAGGATTATAGGAAGAAGTTTATGCACAAGGCAGAAGAACTAACCTTGGAGCAAATTTAGCAACACCTTCGTATTGAAGAAGAGTCTCGAATTAGAGACAATAGGGATAAGACCCTGGCCGGTATGTTGAACTCTAAGGTCAATTTTGTGGAAAATGGATCGGAGAAGACTAATCCTGCATTACAAGTAAAGAATGATGGAAACTTCAAGAATAACAACAATAAGAAATGACCTTGCTATATTTGTGGAAATAAGGGGTACTATGCCTGTGTCTGCCAACACTAGAAAGGTGGAACCAAGTCCCAAACATGGTGGAAGACAATCTAGTGACCATGACCACTAAAATGAATACGGTAAGATCATCTTTTGGATGATGGTTTGATTTAGGTGCCACATTCCATGTTTGCAAGGACAAGTCCTTGTTCAAGACGTATGAAGAAGTGATTGATGGCCAGGAGGTATAGATGGGAAACCAAACATGTGCCAAAGTTGTTGAAAAAGGCAGCGTGGAATTGAACTTCACCTTTGGAAAGACACTGGCTCTTCTGAATGTTCTCCATTTCCTGACATTAGAAAGAACTTGGTCTCAATAAAACTTATCTACAAGAGGGGATTCAAAGTTGTATTTGAATCTGACAAACTAATCCTGTCTAAGAATGGGATATTTGTTGGAAAGGGATATGATTGTAATAGTATGTCCACATTGAGTATTAATGGAGGAAAATATTCTACTTATATTGTTGATTCTTTCTTTTTATGGTATGATAGATTAGTATGCTTGAATTTTAAATTCATAAAGAACATGAGTAAACTTGGTTTAATTACTTATAGTAACGAATTAAATGACAAATGTGAGATATGTGTAAAATGTAAAATGGCCAAGAAATCTTTCCCAAGTGTTGAGAGAAATTCTTAACTCCTAGAACTGATCCATTTTGACATATGTGAACTAAATAACGTATTAACTAGAGGAGGTAAGAGATATTTTATAACATTCATAGATGACTTTTCTAGGTACACTTTTGTCTACCTTATGAGAACTAAGGATGAAGCCTTTGACATGTTTAAACTATATAAAACTAAAATTGAAAATCAATTGAAAAAGAAAATTAAAATCTTTAGAAGTGACAAAGGTGTTGAATACTTTAAGAATGAGTTTAATTCCTTATGTGAAGAATTTGGAATAGTACATCAATATTCTGCTCCCTATACCCCTCAATAGAATGGCTTGGCTAAAGGAGAAAACATAACACTTATATTGTGTTTGGTTTGAAGGAAAAAAATAGGGAAACGAAGGCAAATGTAAGGAAACATTTACAAATCTTATATATGTTTTCCTATGTTTCCCTTTCTTTTCCTATTTTTTCTTTCAAACCAAACATATCTTATAGAAATGATAAAATGCATGCTGATGAAAACTAATGCACCCTTAAACCTGTAAGGGAAAGTACTCCTAACAACCTACCATTTATATAATAGGATTGTTTCTACAATTAATAATAAGTGTCCTTATGAATTATGGACAAGAAAAAAACCTAACTTAGTATACCTGAAAGTGTGGGGGTGTTTAGCATATTACAGAGTTCCAGACCCTAAAAAAACTAAGTTAGGATTTAGAGCAAAATGAAGTATGTTTGTTGGATATGAAAAACATAGCAAGGCCTATAGGCTTCTAGATTTGGAGTCCAACATAATAATTGAAACTAGAAATGTTGAATTCTTTGAAAATAAACTATGTTTTGAATCCACAAAAAATGACGGAGAACTAGGAAGATAAACTCAGATCTTAATACCTATTAGTAACAATGAAATTGAAAGAAGAAATGACATAACTGTAACACCTACAGTAAAACTTAGAAAATGTCAAAGACAAAGAATAGAAAAACACTTAGGTTCTAATTTTATCTCTACTTAGTCAATTATGTTATTGGTTGGAGTTCAAATCAGCCCCCACATTGTTCGACAACACATCCCCGCCGTGTATTGTGAACATCTCCCGATGATAATACCAGAAATGATGATGTCATCATCGAGAGATGTTCCCAATACACGCCGAGGATGTGCTATGGGACGTTGTGGGGGTCTGATTTGATCTCTCTTAGTTTAGGTTGATAGAGAAAAGTTTTAAATAATATACCTATTGTATTAAACATTGAAAATGATCTAAGGACCTACAATGAGGCTGTGACCTCTAAAGATGCTACCTTTTGGAAAGAAGTTATAAATGATAAAATGGATTCAATAGTGTCAAATAACACATGGGTACTAGTAGACTTGCCTTCGGGGTCAAAATCAATCAAATGTAAAAGGGTATTTAGAAGAAAATACAACATTGATGGAACTGTACAAACTTTTAAGGCTAGATTGGTAACCAAAGGATTCAGTCAAAAGGAAAGAATTGACTACTTTGACGCTTATGTGTTAGTGACTAGAACAATTTCTACTAGAACACTTATAGCACTACCATTCATTTATCACTTATCTGTTCATCAAATAGATGTTAAAAATGCTTTCTTAAATGGTGATTTAAGGGGATGTTTGGAAGCGTGGCTGTTTTTCTTAAAAATGGTGCCACGTTGGATCCACGTAGGCGATTTCACAAACACCTACATACATGATTGTTTGGTTCAAGCGTTTTTTGAAAAAATGCTGAAAACGGGCATGCATCATAAATCGGGACCCAACCATTGCATGAAACATCATGCATCAGTGAACCGTTGCCCCAACAGTTGACTGATATGGTGATTATGTGTATCCTATGTGGCACTTACTTGTTAGATGAGTTGTCACTAGTTAGAATGTTCCAATGTTTCTCAGCCCATCGGAACATTCTAACCAAATGAGTGGTAGGGTCTTACCTCTACTCATTTTCTTCTTGCCGCCGAAAGTTTTTTCTCCTCACACGGTTGATGCTTTATAACCTCTACTCATTTTCTTCATCACTGTCGTCGTCGGAGGAGGTTTGTTTCTATACTTTTTTTCCTCTCACGATTGATTCTCTGTAATCTTTGAGTAAGCTCGTTTTATCTTTTATGTTGTTTGGTGGATTATCATTCAAAAGGAAATAGCTATAAGAACAATATTTCAGGGAATAAAAGCATTTCATTATGTTATTTTATCATTTATGTTGTTTGGTGGATTATCATTTCTGTGTAAACTCATTTTATCAATTCTGGATTGATGCTTTGGATTGTAAACTCATTTTATCATTTCTAGATTGTAAACTCATTTTATCATTCAAGCACTTGTTTTCACTTATAAAAGGAGTTCTTAGGTTGTCTTTATTACTTTATAATCAGTCATCAGTAACTCAGTTTACAGACATAAAGAATAAAAATGAAATAACTGATCAAGCAATAAGATAAAGAAACTACCTTGTGCAGCTGTTGAATCTAGGACCTGGGTATCAAAAGAGGTGGTCTAAGTATATTTGTTTTGCTTCCATGAAGTTTTCTACCAGTGGGTTTTCGATCTCAAGTTCTCATTTTGATAGGGTAGTGGGGCTGCAGGTAGTGGCAGAAGAATTATTGAAGGAGGTAGAGGAAGAAGGCCTAGGAATGCCTGGTACTGATTCTGGTAGGAAAACCCATTATGATAGGAATGCTATAGTAGGTGATTTTGATATTGATATTGATTAGGTTATGTGCTCTCTTTGAACCTCCTGGCCTTAGAAGAACATTTCCTATCATTTTTCAGTTCTTCCCTTTCTTCTTATTTGGTTGAGAGAGAAATAGAGTGAGAGTAACAGGGATGATGACCATGAGAGATAGAAAGAGAAGTGGGGTTTAAGCTATTGCTCTTGTTTGTGGAAGAGGCTTATGAGTTATGAGGTTGAGTAGCGGGACAGTAGTGATTGAAGCACAGTGAAAGAAAGTTGGTTTGAGTTTTCTTTCTGTCCAGTTCTGTAAAGTGGGTTGGTGCTGTCAAAAAAAAAAAAAAACAAAAAAAGGAGCAGTAACAACCTCTCACAAGGAAAGAAGTAGTTTGTTCATCACCTCACTATTGTTGTATCAAGAATTTTGCATTTTCAATTTCATGAAATAAACCATTTGAAAATTACGTACTTCTTTTAATACAGATCATTAATATCAAAACACCTTAACCAAAAGGTGGAATGAGGCATTGGTTCAATCAAGTGCAGTTTGATTCACAAAAAGAATGAATGAAAGAATTAAAAAAGCTGTTAAGACCTCAGATTAATTTGTTTTCACAAAGGCATTTGTTAATTGCTACCTTGTAATTTTCCTTTTTATCATTGAGATTGGGTCAGTGTTCAATTCTCTATTTCGTGATAAAATTTATACTATGAGAGAAGATAACTGCTACTCCTCAACTAAATGGCACATTAAGTTCTATAACCATATCATTAATTTAATGCTATCATAATTATTATTTTTCTAAGTTCCATACTGCAATGGATAATTAATTCTATTTTAGAAGATAAATTTTCAAGAAAAAAAGATACTTCAAGGATTTTGTTAATACATGCTTGAAGTAGTAATCGGGATTTGGGAATCACCATTTAGGAATCAACTAATTGATCGAATAGTAGCAATGAACATACTAAAATTGGATTTAAGAATTTTAAGGTCATAAGGCCAAATTTCAATATCAGATCCTACCATGAGTAAGTTTTCTAAGTCCAAGTTGTCTTTTAGGGGTTTTGAGTCATTAGACTTTAGTTTATATGCATGTTAGAGTTTCATACTTTCAACTTATCCTATAATTAAGCTATGATGCCCTGATTAATATGGGGTGTGTTATATAATGTGTGTTATAGTCTCAGCACATAGATTATTATAATGTGTGTTATTTTCTTTTCCCATGAAAGCAAATACCAAGTTGTCCAAAGTCTAAATTGCTTTTTTTTTTTTCCGGAAAAGCAAATACTTGTCCACCTCTGTTTATTATGTTTGTATCAATAGTTATCAGTAGCAATTTGTATATATTATGTTTGTTATACGATTTAGCTATGACAAATTATATCAGTAGAAAGATCATATAGTTACCTTTGACAAATAGTGCTTGATAGCATAAACACATTAGATATGACACAAATAAGTAGATAAACACATGTTCTTTGTCTTGATAGCCAAAAATCTGATATTGTGATATTTTAATTGATGACTTCTTTATTATGTTAGCATTAGAAATGGTTGGTTGATAAATTGCATAAACTCATTAAAGTCTTTAGAGCACTATTCATAATAACAAAATTAAGATTAGTAGGTTTGATAGCAGGATGACAACCGAGTTAGATAGTGAAGAATCAAACTAGGTCTCGATACTGCATGGTGGTCTGGTGCAGAGGAGGAGACCTTCATTAACCTTATGGTGGACCAAGTTAGGGCAAACAACAGGCTTACATCTTCCTTTAATCCGGAAGGATGGAAGTGCACACGTCAGAAATTTAATGAGAAACATAACAAGAGTTATGTCCATGCTCAGTTCAAAAACAAGTATAATGCAGTTAGACAACATTGGAATTGGTACTTAACCCTCCTTAACTATTAGACAGTGTATGCCCTTAGCTCCAATCAGAATGATGTAAATTATGACATTTAATGTAAATGAATAAAGTACATATTTGATTCATGTTATTATGGCGTGTTTCTGTGTAATACCCTTAAACTGAACACATATGAAACTCGTGTTAGTTTAGAATCTTCACAGCCGTTGGATAGATCTGGGGAGATTTATCCTGCCAAGGTTAACATTGATGTGCCGCCAAGTTGGTTGGGGTAGCTTGTCTCAACTGCCAGGGTGAGACCTGAGGTACATGCAGTGTGGGTTTTCTTGAAACTCTGAACTGGACCAGAATTCCAGTATTGCCCTGGACCTTGGAGATAGATGGGCAAAACTGGAATGTTACACCTGACCCCTAGACTCGATTATGATACTACACTAGGTGTCAGATTGGGCTGTCTTTGATATACCAATCAGTGAGATCCTTAGAGGGGGTCAAAACCTGGGTATGTTGGGACAGTCTGAGAATTCATCTGAGTGGGTGATCATAGTGGCAGAATCAACCCCTTTGTTGGACAAATTGAATGATCGGGGATGCACTCTCTCTGATGGAAACCAAAACTGCCGGCAGTCGATTTCAACCGTTGAAATTTGTTTTTGCAAAATATATTTATATAGAGATATACATATATATTATGGTTTTAAAATGTTTGCAAAAGGTTTTAATTCCTAGGATCCATGTGAGTAGAGAGTGTAACACTGTATCTTGCAGCCGAGGAAGAGTTCCTCTCTTGTCGGGTAGTGTTTGATCATTATGGGCTAAGAGGTTAAGTGTAAGACCATTGAGGGTAATACCTGATGGGCTAATCTTGCATCTGCCCACAATCCTTGGATTTTTATAAGGTGGTTTGACCCAAGGACCATTTAGTGTAAATGTTGGGCCCATTAAGAGCCCATGATGATGGACTCAGGGGTTCACTGTCTCCTATAGTGAATTCGACCAGGCATTGTAACAAAGGCTGGGCTGAACCCATGTGGCTGATGTGTAGATCAATATTTGGGTCCCATGCCATACAAGGATATCCAACTGGGCAGCAGTTTAGAGGATAAGTGAGCACATGAACTTAATGGGCCTAAAGCCCAATTCGAATTGGCTTAATGAGATTAGTTAAAGAGGGGCGGTTTTGGGATTTAGATCAACAGATAGGATAAGGGATTATCCCTATCCACTCAGAGAGTCCAGATCCAAATAGAGATTTGGATAAGGAAACTCCTAATTGCATTATGAGGGTTGATCTTTATCTATAGATAAGATAAGGGATTATCCTTATCTCTTAAAGAGAGTCCAGATCCAAATACAAGATTTGGATTATGAAACTCCTAATGGGATTAGGAGAACATCTCTTTAAGGCTATAAATAGAGGAGAAGGGCGAACCCCAAATCATCCTTCAGTCTTACTGATTCAAGAGAGAAGACAACATACAGTTGGATTGACGCCATCTTCTTTTCTTGCCTTCTTCTGCTATTGCTGCCATTACCAATTCGATCTCCACCTGTAGGAACGATCAAGAAGAGTTTTTGATATTATCTTTTGGGAGAAAAGATAATCAGAAGTCGTGCTCACCTGCCCTCCATCGAGTTCTTGCTGAAGAATTTGGTTCTTGCTGAAGAACCATCCTATTGATTCTGCTCCACCCTACGCTATGTCATCTTCAGTGGGAGCAGTCTTTGGTATTCTCCTTGAGCGTGAACACCTTCGTTGGGGGTTACTACTACTCCGTATCAGGTATATCCCTCTCCTACCTTTTGGTTTCAGATCTGGTCTGGTTTAGGTTTAAGATTGATCATTAAAAATACAGTTTTCTAAAATAGGGAATGTGATTCCAACATGGGAGAAAGATAAATTTTTGAAATTTCGTTCAACCTACTTGTAGGGTTCGGCCATCCATATGATGGATCTCTTATCCCTTCATTAACCATACAGATGTGACTGTAGATCCATAGACGAAAAAATCCTACCACAAATGAAGAAGTCTAGCAAAGCCTGATAAAGGTAATTTGCCTTAAACCCACTCATTTTCTTTTGATTTAGAATGGTATAAAACCTAATCAATTCCTTATATTGTGCAGACTCATCATTGGGCATGATCATTTAGGACACAAGTTTATCGTCATTGGGATAAGTTAAAATACATTTTCGGAGGAACACAGGCAACCAGGACATGGGATACTCTCTTGAAATGGGTCTTGATGATTATGTCCCAATTTCAGATAGCCCATCACAAGTTGTCATGTTAGATGATCAAGGGACACCAGCAACTGGGGAATCTCTTGCCAGTCCATACATTGTTGACCCCACTGATGATGTATTAGAGATGTCAGACCGTAAGAGGAGAGTTGGCAACCCACCCACTAGCATGAAGAAAGGGAATAAACAATGTCTTTCACCTGGACTTGATTTAATGATTAATTCATGGGTAGAGATCAACAAGAAGAAACTTGAACTATTAGAAAAGAAAAGCTCACGGAATATCAATAAGTAGTAGGAAATGAAAATGGAGAAGGATATTGCAGTACAGAGGGAAAGATTGATAGAATTAGAGATGTCAAAGATTCAAGAAATGGAGAAGGAAAGAAATCTAGAAAGGGATAGACTTGACAAGGCTCATGAGAAGGAGGAATAGAGGAATGCATTGAAATCCTTAATTCCATATTGAGAAATTATCTCCAACATGTTATTTCAGGGCAACCAAGTTGTTTATGGAAGAGAAATGGAGGAACACTTTCCTTGCTATGCCTGCAAATGTTAGGAGTTTTTGGCTCCATGGATTGAACGATTATCCATCAAATCCATGATTTCTAGAAGACTTTTCCTTTCTTTTTGTGCTTGGTTGAATCTGAACACTTTTTGGAATGATGGTGATAAGGGGTGATTTGGCCCGACTTGATAAACAAAGGACACGTGGACACGACCTGTCAACTAGATGATGACTCAGCCCTTCTCACCAATTCGGCAAACTAGGGCACCTCGGGTGCCTCAGTCACTTTGGATAGTACCAGCCAGGGCACTTCGGTGATCATGTACGTCGAGGCCTTATCCTAATTCTGCCTGAATCGGATGGACACGATAAGCCTTATTAGTTAGTACATTGGCCACCTTTTGAAACAGAATGGACTCCTATCGTTCGGTCCTAAGATCTCGGAGAGGTTTCTTGGGGCTCATGGTGGCTTAGCAATATAAGGGCATTAACCCCCATAGCACAAGGTATGCGCGATTACTTGCTCACTAGCTTACTAGCATTCATGCTTTCAGCTCGCTACCAGAATACAATACTAACTTAAGCATTGGAGTGACCTTGCCGGGTTAGCCACCTCGGGTTCTCTGATCTGCTTTCGTGCAGTTTGAACTAGCTCGCTAAGCGACCAGCATCTAGGTAACCTTCCAGATTGTGCACCATCAATTGGTGCCATCTGTTGGAACCAAATCAAAAAGCTAACTTTCCTACCTTATTATTTTGCTCACTCAATGGCTTCTACAAGCAACACCATGAAGAGCGTCGAGATGACCATCTCTGGGGGACAGGAACAGATTGCGGCTAGCCAGGAGTTCCCCACGGTCTTCATCGCCTAGTTCACCATCACCCTCACTATCTCAGGGATCCTTACCATATCGACACAGCAGACTCAATATCGAACACAGCTGTTGAACATCCCGCTGCCCTAGGTAAGCGCTACCTTCTCCATGCTGGAGCCCTCTATGGTCCCTCCTGGGGTCAGGCACTAGCAGTTTGACAAGCTGGTCTAGAGTGTTCAAGCCATGCAGCTACAGATGCAACAAATGCACCAGTTCCAACAATACTATTTTTACCAATAGTACTAGTAGCAATTTCCATCGCTGCAACCAAACCAACATGAGAACTAGTATTAGGTCCATAATCAACAACAACAGTAGCAAGGTGTGCACCGATCTCATCCCCGGAGCATGGAAAACCCACAGGTCCCAGTCCCCCTAGGGACCAGACCCCACCTCGGGGTAGAGTTGACGATCAGCGTACACCCCCACCTTTTCAGAGAGGAAACCCAAAAGATAGGCCCAAAGAAAGTCATTGCATGAAGACCGAACAACAATAGCACTCGCGGTTTGAGAATCACGAGCAACAAGTTAGTGACTACCAGCTCGGGGCAAGAGGCGCGGGCTCGCAACGAGACACCTCGGCCCCTGCAACAGTCAACATCAAGTTCATAACCGAGAAGACATCGGAGGTTGGAACCCACTCCCACCTCGCAACAGTGTTCGAGAGAGAACTAGAGTCGAAGTACCAGACAACACCGAGGTCAACAGTACCAACATGGAAGCAGCTAAGAAGCGATGGCATCGCAAGACGCACCGATCATCATCCAGCAACAGCCCGCGGCCAAGAAGTAATTAGCCACTGGAACCGAGCAGGGTGAGGGAGGAAGTGAGCTCGGTAGCTGCACAGCCAACTCTTGCATTGTTGAGCCAGCCCTCCCTCCTGTCGCTCAAGATACTTGCGGCCCCGAGGCCAAAAGACTTCAAGACACCTACACTAGAGACATATGATGGAAAGTTCGATCCTAATGACCATGTCGATGCATTCCAGTCTCAAATGCACCTTGTTGGTGCAGACGAGGCGTGCATGTGCGTGACCTTTTTCACCACCTTCAGAGGATTAGCCAGGCAGTGGTACAGAAACATCGCACTGGGCTTGATCACTAGTAATGAAGTGGCCTTTTCCACCACCTTCAGAGGATTAGCCGACATGTTTACTGCCCATTTCATCACTAGTTAGAAGTTCCCAAAATCACAAGAGAGCCTTCTGAATGTGGTCTAGAGGGAGAATGAATAAATTCGAAGCTACATCAAGCATTTCAATGAGGTGTGTTTGCAGATACCAGATCTTGATCTGGCCATGCGCCTCATTGTGGCACAAAACGGAGTTAATCACAAGGAGTTTGCATGGTACCTAGGAGTACATCATCCAAAGATGGTTGAGAAGTTCCTCGACTATGCCGAGAGGTTCATGAGCATAGAAGAAGCTCTTGGCTCAAAGACAGAGATCCAGCAAGGCGAGAAAAGAAGATGAAGGAGCCAGTAGCAGCAAGTACCGATGGAAGATGAGCAAATCACGGGGGAGAAGTAAGTCTCCTCATAAGAGAAGTAAGTCACCATCTTCGGGTTCTAGGTCAGGTCTGCGATCTAGGACCCCTCCTGTTGAAAGGACATCCTATACCCCCCTCAATGCAAAACGAGGTGAGACTCTGATGGCGATCAAGGATTCTTCTTATGTCAAGTGGCCACCCAAACTACGGGGAGATCTAGCAACCAGAAATCTGAATGTCTATTGCCACTTCCATCGCAACATCGGGCACAACACTGAGAATTTCCAGAACCTCCGCAACGAGATTGAAGAACTGATCCACCATGGATACTTGAAGAAGTATATTCAACATGAAGGTAGGGAGTCGGCAAACCGCCAGGCCGAACAAAGAAGAGAAGCTCCGGAGACGAGCAGAAGAAACGACCAGCCATGTCGACAACCATAGCCACCTGAGGGCACATGATCACTGGTGGGTCCATTGTTGCAAGGTGCGCTACAGCAACAAGAAGGACCTCAGTCCGGGAACTAGAGCATGAAGAGGAGAACCCACCGAAACGACCTCGGGTAGAAGAGTCCATTTACTTCACCGAGGATGATGCACGTGGGATACAATATTCGCATGATTATGCCCTTGTCGTCAAGCTTGTGATCAATGACTTCGAGGTGAAGCAGGTCCTAGTAGACTCAGGGAGTTCGGCGGACATCATATTGCTAGAAGTCTTCAACAAGTTGCAGCTACAACGAAGTAACATGAAACCAACAGATTCACCCCTGGTAGGATTCGATGGCGAAGTAGTTAGGCCCCTCGGCCGAGTGATAGTACCATTCGTAGCGGGAACATGACCTAACTCAATGCGCTTCGAGCGCACATTCCTAGTGGCCACAACTTCTTCCCCTTACAACACAATTCTAGGTTGGCCCCTACATGCCCTACGAGCAGTGGTGTCCACCTATTATCTATCGATGAAATTTCTGACGAGTTGCGGAGTAGGGGTAGTATGAGGTGACTAGCTAGAATCGCATAAGTGCTACGTGGCAGCATTGAAAGGCAAGGCGAAGTTGGTAGAGGATGTCAATCTAGAACCTCCACCCAAGCACATAGAGGAGCGAGATGCCCCTATGGAGGAAACAATCCACGTACCGGTCTCCGAAGCCGAACCGACGAAGACCCTGCAGATCGGCGCTCTGCTAAGCGAACCTCTTAGGTCACAACTAGTAAGTTTTCTACTTAGTAACTTAGATGTTTTTGCTTGGTAAGTTTTCTACTTACCAAATTTTCTACTTAGTAAGTTTTCTAGAAAGTTTTCTACTTACCAAGTTTTCTACTTGGTAAGTTTTCTAGTAAGTTTTCTACTTAGTATCTTAAGAAAATTTAACATGAAGCTCAACCCAAACATGTGTGTCTTCGGGGTCACGTCGGGCAAGTTCCTCGGCTATATAGTAAACCAATGTGGCATCGAGGCCAACCCAGATAAAATAAAGGCCATATTAGATATGAGACTGTCCCAAAAGATAAAAGAAGTTCAAAGGATAACTAGCCTGGTAGCTACCCTAAACCAGTTTATGTCAAAATCGGCGGGTTGGCGCCTACCTTTCTATAAGGCAATAAAGAAGAATGAAGACTTTGTATAGACCGAAGAGTGCCAGCTCGCGTTTGATGAGCTAAAAAAGTACTTGAGTACCACACCGGTTTTGACCCAACCTGAGGAAAGCGACGAGTTGAAGTTGTACCTCTCTACGAGTAACGAGGTGGTTAGCTTGGTACTGATCAGAGAAGTAACGAGATACCCGACATTGAGAAGCTAGCATACACGTTGGTTGTATCAGCTCAGAAATTACGCCTGTACTTCCAATCCCATACGATCGTCGTCCTCACCAACAAGCCTTTGAAGCACGTTTTGCTGAAGATCGAGGTGTCTAGTAGATTGACAAAGTGGGCCATCGAGCTAAGCAAGTATGACATCCGGTTCGAGCCACGTCCAACAATCAAAGTCCAAGTCTTGGTGGATTTTGTGGCAAAATGTACGTTCAATGCACCGTACCTTGAACTGATTGAGCCCGCTAGCATGTCGGAGGCGTCGACCAACGCAGCACCAGTCCCGGTTAGAGTAGGGCCGACCTAGGACGAGGAGCCCTAGATCCTCCACGTAGACGGCTCATCTAATCAGCGAGGAAGCAGTGTTGGACTAATACTGTACGGGCCGAGCGAGGTGAAGCTGGAGTATGCTCTTCGATTCGGATTCGAGGCATCAAACAATGAGGCGGAGTATGAGGCATTGATTGTTGGGCTAAGTCTAGCGAAGGAAATCGACGTGAAGCATCTTGTAGTGTGTAGCGACTCCCAATTGGTGGTGAACCAAGTCAATGGTAACTATGAAGCTTGAGACCTGACTATGGCAGTCTATCAAGCTAAAGTAAGAGAGCTTTTGTTGACCTTCATCTCTTGGTTTATCCGACAGATATCGAGATCCGAGAACGTTGAGGCTGACGCCCTATCGCGGTTGGCGAGCACCAGTGACAATACAATGTGAACGGTGTACATAGAAGACCTGCCTCGGCCCAGGCCTAGCATTTTCGGGGGAGCAGAAGAGGTCGCTCCCATGTTGCAAGCGGAACCGAGCTGGATTAATCTGCTCGTTGATTATCTTCTCCGCAAGACCCTACCAACAAATCTTAATGCAGCTCGGAGGGTAGAGAGTCAGTCAGCTCGGTATGTTATCATTGACGGGTGGCTGTATAGGAGGTCTTTCACGCTCCCCTACCTACGTTGCTTGCGACCTTCGGAAGCAGATCGAGTACTTCGTGACATCCATGAAGGACTATGCAGAGGACACTTGGGGGGCAGGGCGCTAGCCCAAAAGGTGTTGAGACAAGGGTACTACTGGTCCACTATGAAGGCATATGCACTCAAGCTCGTTAAGAAATGCGGAAACTGTAAGAGGCATGCCAACATCCTACATCAACATGCTGCCGATCTGAAGTACCTGACCAACTCGTGGCCTTTTGCACAGTGGGGGATAGACATCCTCGGACCACTCCCACTGGCAACTGGCCAGAGAAGATTCTTGGTCGTGGCGGTTGACTACTTTATGAAGTGGGTGGAGGTTGAGCCGCTAGTAACAATTACAGCCCAAAAAGTGTAGAACTTCTTCTGAAAGAAGATAGTGTGCCACTTCGAACTACCTAAGGTGCTGATATCAGACCAAAATTGATGCGCCAAGATGGGAATCCAACAGAATTTCACTTCGGTTGCACACCCTCAAGCGAACGGACAGGCTGAGGTAACGAACAGGGCAATCCTCTACGGACTAAAAGCTCGCTTGGCATGACCTAAGGGGTTGTGGGTGAACGAGCTGCCTAGTGTCCTCTAGGCCTACCGAACAACCCTCAAGATTGCGACTGAGGAAATGGCTTTCAACTTGACATACGGAATAGAGGCTGTAATCCCTTCCGAGATTAAAGTACCGACTCTAAGGCTTGACGCATACGATGAGGATGCAAACGACGAGGACGCAAATGACGACGAGCTCCGAACTAACCTGGACCTGATCGAAGAAGTACGCGACATGGCCTACATTTGGACTGCGGCCTACCAGCAACAGGTAGCTCAGTACTATAATGCCTGGGTCAAGAGATGACAGTTTCGAGTTGGCGACTTGGTGCTCCGTAAGGTAATGGTACTTGAACTCGGTGTAGGTAAGCTTGGCCTGAATTGGGAGGGTCCATATAGGGTGAGATGTGTCTTCGAAGAGGGCATGTGCGAGCTAGAGACAATGGAAGGGAAGCTGGTACCCCGAGCATGGAATGTTGACAACCTGAAGAAGTACTACCTGTGAGCTCGGGAGTTAGACATCCGCCAAAATTAACTAAGTCTAGAAGACTATCGAGCTAGCCAAGTTATGTATCAGAGAGTGGACTATGAGTTGCTCCTAGAGCCTATGGGCCATGGTGCTGAGCTGATGACCTCGGTGCAACCTAAGACCTAGTCGCTTCGGCATGGGCGATATAGGATTCAGTCGCTTCTTTGGCATGGGCAGGTGAGAAGTAGCTCGTGAGCAGACAAGACAGGCACATACCCTATAGTGTCATTTTACTTCGGAGTACATTGACATTGAATTATTCTTACTTATACCTAGCTCTCCAACTCGGCATTTCAGAGTAATCCACACTTAGAAAAATTTTTGCATAATCAAGATTTTCACACAAGGAGAGGAATAAAAAGATTCAATTCATTCAAGGCGCAATTTGAGTACATTCAAAAAACAAAAACACCAAAGGGAAAGTCACAGCTAGTTAACTGAGCTCGGAGGCTCAGAACATCAAATATACCAAGGAGGTCCAAGAAAAGAGGCAAGTAAAGTCAGTCCTTCTGGGGATCCTCGCCCCCACCAGCAACATCCCCGAGCAAATCAGTCTCCATAGCATCCTCAATAGTGGTATCTCCAACTGTCTCTTCACTGAAGTTGTCGTCGTCGCTCCCCTCTTTGGAGTCAGGATCCCTCGCCACCTCATCGGCCATTTCCTAAGTAACTCCAGTCATGGTAATGGCCTTGAGGTTGAGCCCAGGGAACTCACGCCGCATCAGCCACCTGCTAAGTTTGAAGCCCTTCCAGTAGTGCCGGTCTTCATCGTTAGCTTGTAGAATTTCTTTGAACTCTTGTAGGCCTTGATGGCTTCACTTCCAGCCTCCTTGATCGCATCATCGAAGATGGCCACGCACTCCTACAAAAGTGCTTGAAGATTCTCCTTTTCCTTCTCCAGACCCTTCTTTTCCCCCATCAGTAGCTCGATCAATTACTTCTGAGCCCGCATGTCTTTCTCCAGCTTATGGATCTGACCAAGGGCCTTGTTTAGCTCGTTGAGTGCTCATAGAGGAGTCTTTGGCTTGTAGGGCCCTCTTTAGATGCATATCAGACTGTTGAACTAAAGCATGAATCATGGAGTTCACCTACCAAAAGGGAGAAAATAAATCTTAAGTATTGGAATAGAATGAGGAAAAGAGTTGTTCGAGGTTTAGATACGTACCACCATGAAGTGACTAGCGGCCTTCTGCCTGAGCTGACCGCCCGAGAGCTCAAAAAATTGAATGACCTTTGCTAGGTATCTCGCTTCCTTGCTCTTGAAGAGGCTACATTTCGGGTTCATGATGCTTGGCGGCACTTCGAAGCCCTCTCCTAAAGAGATGTCTCCGCGAGCATCTTGGAGCTCGGATGCCGGGATCTCCTCAGGCAGGTGAGGCGAGGAATACTTACCGTGGTCTTCCTCAACCAAGTCAATCACCAGAGGGACTTAGTAACAGCAGTGTCGTAGGTGGGTGGGGCGGCAGTCTCTTGGGGATGGACTTCTTGGAGGCCTTCCTCTTCTTCCCCCACTTCTTACTCCCGAAAAGCTCTCCCGTGGGGATATCTTCCATGGCTCTTGTAGAAAGTAACGAGCAGATTAGTCAAAGAAATTAACGATGAACTTAAGAGAAAGGGCAAGTGTGTGCACCGAGGTAGTGACCTACCAAGAGGGCTCAGCCCGGATTTTACGAGCTTCTCCTCGGAAAAGAAGTCTTCTAGCTGCAAACCTAGCTGCACCCAAGAGCGGATTTCCGCCTTTGTCTCTTTGTCTAATTTGATGTTGGGGTCTTGAATGGCAGGCCTCTAGGGAGTTGGGAATGGCCACCCCGCAGTATTACGAACCACGAAGTAGCGCCTCTTCCAGGCTGAGACTTTATTGGGAAAGTCGTGCAAGATCTTGTAAGCAGGTCGAGGAGACATGTAGTAACTACACCTATTCTCCGGGAGGACACAAGCAGAGTTCTTTTTGATGGAGCATATTGAACTAAAGATGTCAAGGGTCAAAGGCCTGTTATAGTCATGGAAGAGGGAGATGGTACCTATAATGGTATGGATCAAGTTGGGTTGGAGTTGATCTATGACGATGTCAAAAAACTTGACGAGCTGAACAATGAAGGGGTGAAGTGCGAAGTGTAGCCCGACTGTGAGCTGCTCCTTGAACACCACGATCTCATTGTGATCATGGTCCCAAGGATACTTTCCTAAGTGAATGCTATATACAAGGTTATCAAGAAGCCTGTAGCGAGCAACCAGAGCCAGAAGCCTGTCAGCCGTCATAACCAAAGAACCGAAGTTATTTGGCCCCCGAGTACGATGCGAGATGGAGGCTTCCTTTCCAGAAGCCTCACGCTCTTGCTGAGGAGCGTCCACCTTGGATGGGTTGGATTCAAAACCGCGTGTTGAAACACTTACCTCGGTGGGACCCAACTCTTCAACCGGTGCCGAAGACCTCACCTCAGCTCCGATGGACTCCTCACTCAAGTCAAAAAGACTACCCGTGCTAACACTAGACATATTGAACTAACTAGAAAAATCCAAATAGGAAACGGAAACAAAGACAAGACGAACTCACCAAGAAGCCGAAGAGAATGGATGACCTCAGACACAAGGGCAATTGGCACCGACTGGGAGACAGATGCGCAACCTCAAAAACTTGAATACGCGATATGTGGCGAGAAAAATGGGTCCCCTAGGTCTCTAATTTATAACCACCATGCTCGGGGTTCGATGGCCAAGATCTACACAATCCGACGACTCACATGGAAACCAACTGCACGCTTACCAAGGTCAAAATCGATTGAGCACATGTTTTGGCATCTGCGGAGCCTATAAACTACGTGACGTCCGCACGTTCCCGGCACGCTATCTGGGTTTTCCTGATCGAGCCAAGTGAGTCAATATGGTCCAACCAAAGAACTGGCCTCCAAACCAAGAAAACTCGAGCCAAGTCCACCTGGGCTTGTCATGAACTCCTCGCACCGAGTCGGGACCCCTGACACAGGGAGTGGGGGGCAATTGATGAGGGGTAATTTGGCCCGACCTGATAAACAGAGGACATGCGGACGCGACCTGCCAGCCAGACGATGACTCAACACTTTTCACCAACTCGGCAAACTAGGGCACCTCGGGTGCCTCAATCTCTTTGGATAGTACCAAAGCCAGGGCACTTTGGTGACCAAGTAAGCTGAGGTGACACGTAACGGATTCTAGAAGCTTGCCAGCTGTCCTCGAGCCTTTCAGAATCATACAGGATAACTGTAGGCCTTAACCTCGTCCCGCCCAAATCGGATAGATACGATAAGCCTTATTAGCTAGTACATTGGCCACCTTCCAAAATGGAATGTACTCCTACCACTCGGTCCTAAGATCTCGGAGAGGTTTCTTGGGGCTTACAGTGGCTCAGCTATATAAGGGCATTAACCCCCATAGCACAAGGTACGCACGATTACTTGTTTACTAGCTTACTTGAATTCAAGCTTTCAGCTCGCTACTAGAATACAATACTAACTTAAGCATCGGAGCAACCTCGTCGGGTTAGCCACCCTGGGTTCTCTGATCCGCTATCGTGCATTTTGAACCAGCTCACTAAGCGACTAGCATCTAGGTAACCTTCTAGCTAAGAGCTTCTAGATTGCGCACCATCAGATGGTATTTTTTTATTTTTTTATGGTAATGAGTGATGACTTCTAATGCTTATATGCACTCCCTTTTGGACTGATGAAACTTTTTGTTATATGTTGGTATTTACATGATTATATGCTAGTTATAACCATGGTGTTTGATGTTTATTTTGATTTCATTAATTATAATGTTGTAGTTTGTCATACAACAATATTCTATGGATCCTCATCAGTATCAACAAAAAACGCATACCATTGATTCAGATGATGATGATGAGGAAATGATAAACTTTATTTTGACTTCTTGCATACTATACTTGTATTGTCCACAAACAAGAAGGCAGCGTTGCATGACTTCTTCTTTGATCGGACATACTTATGTGTGGATAGAAGTCCTCAATGACTTAGAACACACACATAGATGCTACAATTCATTTAAGATGGAACAACATGTCTTCAAAAACCTGGTCTCCCTACTTACGATGAGAAGAGTTTTGAAGAACACTAGGAATACCACCGTTGAGGAGTCACTTGCATCCTTCCTCCTCACAATTGGTCATAATGAGAGGAACTGCCTGATGGGTGAGCGATTCCAACATTCTTCATGGACCATCAATACACATGTACGGAAAGTTGTATATGTAATTTACAAAATAGGGAAGGAGCTCATAAGGCCACCTACATTCATACTTTGTAGTAACTCTCTCCACATTTGTTGTTCTAACTATGTTCATAATTGTGATTAGGATTGTGTAGGGGTTATAGATGGTACACATGTATCAACTAGTGTCCCAGTTGCTGAACAAATACCATATAGAGGAAGAAGGTTTGTACGAAAAATGTTTTGGTTGTTTGTGCTTTTGATATGTTCTTTACCTTTGTATACACGGGATGGGAAGAATCAACATACGATTTAAGGATATTGGTAGAAGCACTTAGTAGGTCCAATGTAGGGTTTCCCAAACCACCACCGGGTGTAGTAGACATTCCTTAGAATTGCCCTTTATCAATTGTCTTCATCATTTGTGTGTCTTCACATATAGAATTCAATGCAAGAAAGTACTACCTTGTTGATTCTAGATATGCTAATGCTCTCGGTGTCCTTACCCATACTCTAGTGGAAGGTACCACCTTAGTGAGTTTAGGAGACATTTCGGTAGATTTAAATCAAAGGAAAACCTTTTCAACTACACTCATTCTTCACTGCGTAATGTCATCGAATGTTGCTTTGGGATCTTGAAGGGTAAATTCTCCATCTTGAAAAACATGCCATGCTACCAATTAGAGTTCTAATGACTTCTTGTAATGTCATGTTTTATAATATATAACTTCATAAAACAAGAGGGGTGTGAGAATAAACACATAGATGAGTGTGTAGAGGGTTATGAAAATGAATCAGATGATGATGGCGAAGAGCACAACACAACTGCATCGGGTTTGAGCAAAGAGATGGACATAGTTAGAGACCGAATTGCTTCTGAGCTATGGGAGAAGTACCAAAGGTCTACCCGGCGGGTTACATAGATTTATGGCTTATGCCAAAACATGTAAAACCTGGTGTTAGGATTTAGACCAAGAAGATGTTGGAATTCAAAATGTGATGAGTTTTATGTTTGTTATGGATTAAACTTCTTTACTACTTCATATATTTTAAGTTTATGTATTTTTATGCTCACTTGTTGATCATCATTGGATGTTTACTATACAAGTTATTCATGCAAAAATGACTAATGGGATGTTCTTACCTAATTGCTCTTGTGGTAAAGGGGAGATGACACTATATATGGCAAGGACACTAACTAATTATGGGCGATGGTTTTTACGTTGCCTAGTAAAGGGTAACTATAGGGGTTCATTTGCATGGGTAGATGAATATGGTGGAATCCACCATAGAGCACTTAGGGCTGAAGTTATCCAACATATTTCATCTACCATATAACCACAACAATAGAAAGGATATTTTAAACTCATCGCTTGTTGTGGTTGTAACTTGGTTTGTTTTCTATTTTGGGTTTGGCTAATAATTATCTTACTAGGCTTGAAGCTCATTAAATAGGATGAATATGTTATTATCAATCTTGATGGACAAATGGAGATGTTATTAGACATTTTAATCGATACTCATTGATTATCTGGATTTTCTTTTTGAAGCATTTAACTATTGTTTATACTAATAGGTGATTGGATCACTCATAGCCATTGGATATGATGTCATTATTCATGTTGATATTGTTTATCTAATCCAACAACATTTTCAACCGCTGGATTTAAAATTTTAGGCCAGATATTATAAAATAGTCATCCAATTAATCTGGACCATTTGATAAGCATTGCTAATATGGTATGATATTAGTGCACACCATCTTATGGAGTAATGTGTGCACATACATGGAAAACGGTGATGAAAATCACCTTACCAAACAACATTAGTGTTGCTCATTGCCTACGTGGCAGAAACACTCCCAAACATATCAAGTCATATTTTTTTTGTGAAAAACATGTTTAGCAAGCATGGGCATTTTTTTATTTTGAAAATCGATCCCAAAAAATGCCCACACTTCCAAACACCATCTAAATGAAGAAGTCTACATGGAACAACTAGAGGAATTTGCCCTTCCTACAAATGAGAAGAAGCTTGTAAACTAGTTAAATCACTGTATAGTTTAAAACAAGCACCCAAACAATGGTATAAGAAATTTGATTCTTGTATTCTATCTTTTGGTTTTAAGCACAATAGTGTTGATAGATGCATTTACTCAAAGTTTATTGAAAATTATGGTGTGATTGTATGTCTTTATGTTGATGACATGCTTATTGTGGGTACTAATATGGTTGACACTAATGAAACAAAAAACTAGTTATCCTCTCTCTTCAAGATGAAAGATTTAGGAGAAGTAGATACCATTTTGAGAATAAAAGTTAAAAAGTATAGTAGGGGTTATGCATTAAGCCAATCACATTATATCGAGAGAATACTTAAAAATTTTAAGCATTTAGGATTTAAAGAATATAGCACACCATATAACTCTAGTATAAAACTAGTAGAGCAATTACACAACTTAAGTATGCTAGTGCAGTGTGAAGTCTGATGTATGTTATGCTTTGTAGTAGACCTGATATTGTTGTTGTAGTAAGTAAAGTTAGTCAGTTTACAAGTAATCTCGGTGTAGAGTATTGGAAGGCAATTGAGAGAGTTCTTGGGTACCTCAAAAGAACATTAGAACTTGGCTTATTTTACTGTGATTATCCAGCTGTACTAGAAGGGTACACTAATGTGAGTTGGATTATCGGTAATGGAGATAACAAGTCCACTTCTAGATAAATTTTCATCCTTGGTGGGGGTGCGATCTCTTGTGCACCCAAGAAACAAACTTGTATATCTCATTTAATCATGGAATCCAAATTCATAGCTTTGGCAGTTGCTAGAAAAGAGGCTGAATAGATTCAGAATTTATTATTGGATATAAAACTTTGGCTTAGTCCTAAGCCTCCAATTTCTATTTACTTTGATAGTAAAGCAACTCCATTGAGAGTCTATAGTGGTATCTACAATGGTAAGTTCAGGCGTATAAATCTGAGACATGAATTTGTTAGGAAACTAATTCAAGATGGAGTCATCACTATAACTTATGTGAGATCAAGTAAAAGTTTGGCTGATCCTCTTATCAAAGGTTTGCCCAAAGAACTCGTAAGAACGACAACTAAAGAGATGGGATTAAAACCCTTAGTCACCAGTAATGGTAATCTGACCTAAATTGAAAAACATCAGTGTTGGGTTTAATGGGTAATAATAAATTACTACGATGTGACTGTTAGCATTGACAATGAGATTTCCATCGCAGCATAAACAATGTTGTCCGTTACAATGAAGGTTAAGTTAAATGCTTAATGAAGTTCTGAGATGTATCAAGTAACGGAACACATATTGGAATTTCACCTATGTAAACATAGAAGTGATGTTGCTTCTCATGAGAGATTGGGTTTGCTCTCGGGATTGTTCATGAAACTAGGAAAGAGGCAAATGATCGTAATAGTGATGAGCCAAATTTGAAACTCTTGTAGAGACAGGACATTTTTATGTGCATGGGTATTTCCAGTCTGTCTTGAGAGTAATTGATTTAATGTCTTACCACCAATAATTTTGACAAGACTCTGAGATATCTATACTAATAAAAGGTTTAAGTTATAATACACCTTTTGTATGCATAACTATGTCATAATAGTTTGGATTGAGAGAGACCTATGTAATTAATTAATCAAAGTGAGGGGATTGTTAGATTTTAATCTCATTAGAGATTAAATCCAATGGAGTTTGATTGATTAATTACATGAAAGAAAAACACACACCTGCACACATATCTTGGAAATTAATTTTTTCTCATATTAAAACCAATTTTCAACTTATTCCACATTGGAAAATTCCCAAACTTGTTTTAAGTTTTTAAATAGGAGTTTATTTACAATCCTTAGAAATATAAGAGTATTGTATGAAGGCTGGCTACTGTGCAATGTATGCACACGTGTGTGCGACATAATGAGGCGCTTTAGAGGCGCACTTCGCACAAGCGCAAATAGTAGCTTTGACTTTTGGTACAAGGCTGATCGTTGATGTTTCAATAGTCATGATTCGATTGAGTGTGATGAAGATGCACTATTCAAAGTTAACAGTCATTAGCTGCTAACTACTTTTTAATGAGCCTTTTCTGAACCAATACCTTCCTCCATGACTTTTAGGAATTATTTAAGGAGCATGAATTAAGCAAATAAACACACAGACTTTTCGGAAATCACTCTTGTTTCTCTCAATTCGATTTGCTACTATCTCACAAAAGGTTTCTTCGAAGACTCTTCAACTTTGCTGGTTATAGATTCTTGCCCAATGTTGTTTTGTTACTTGAAAACAAATTTACCTATAATCCAATAGAAAATTCAATAAAACTGAATATAAACAAATAATATTTTAAAAACAATATCTTAGGCATACCTCACAGCTTGTCCTCCAATGTGGGACCACTCCAATTCCCAACAATCATTTCCAATAATGCGTGATCACTCCAAGTTCAGCCATGAAACGAGCCATCAATATCCATAATAGGTTTTTATTCCACTGCGTAATGGATATGGATCTCCAGGGGTTCGAAGTACTCAATTGGGGCGGGTAATAAGATCCTTGCTTTACATTGAACGGGTGATCATATTCTTTTAACTACGTGAACATACAGATTGACAAGATGAACTTCAACTCAACTGATGATCAGCATTTTTTAATCCCAATTATTGGGTCGGTCGGTTTATGGGATTTCTTTTTCTGCCATTGTCCATTGTGCTTTATCATGACTCAAGAATCATGTTTTCACAGGACGGATAAATCATTGATTGAAATTTGAGGTTAAAGTCCTTAAATGACAAAAATGAAGCAAGAACATGTTTCATACGGATGTAGGACTTGAAGACATAGAAGGCCATATGATTCATGTAAGAAAGCTAAGCTCTTACACACGTCTCCACCGTCTATGTTCTGTGGTCGGTACAGTCTGTACCGCTCCGTAACAGGCGGTGGGTAGATGGAACATACAAGAATCAAGTGCTCTTGTAATCATTATCAATTTTCCTAATGCAACTTAATAATTGTAGTTTGTAATATTATTACTTCAGTGTGGGCTCACGTGGGCCATCAACATTTTGGACTAACTCAGCCCAGTTGCACCCAAAATTATCTTAGATTATTAGACCTGCCAACTTTGTCGGGTTTATCCGAGAGAACCGAACCAATTTATGTCAATCCTGTTCCAAAATCCAAATTGATTTTGACCCGAATCAATTATATAATAATAATAATATTTAAATCTCTCTTTTTTTTGTAATTTTTATTATGGGGGTGATAGAGGGGAGTCATACCTCTCTCCAGGGGTGTCAATTGGACTGGATTTGGTCAAATCCGATTCAGTCTAATGTGAGTCATTTATAAATGGATCAGGTCTAATCTAATCTAATGAATGTTTTGGATCAATTTGAACTGGTCCAATTCAATGTCTGGACCATCCAATCTGTTCAGATTCATTTTGATTTAGATTGATTTCAACTCAAACCTGGTCCATTGATACATATATTCCTATCTTACATCAATGAACTAAATATTGTCTTAATTCAACCTAATCCAATATGAATTTGTTACGGACAACCAGGTCCAATCCAATCTGATAAATATTTTAGACCGGATTGATCCAATCCAAAATGTCTTGTTGGTCCGTCCAATCCGTCCAAATTGGTTTTGGACTGGATGGGGTCCAATCTAAAACCGGTCCATGACACCCTTAACCTCTCCCATACCTTAAAAACCTTCATAATGCCCATTTTAATCTCTTTTAGATTTTGACCTCTACCTATGTTTATTACCTTTTAGCCCCTTTAATGACAAATCCTAGTTTTGCCCCTGCTGATACGCTTTATCCCAAACCAGACTCGAACCATTGATAGCTCTGATCTGAAGATAATGTGTCAAAATACGGATTATAGCTACACGGAATGAGGTAGGGAGGGTTCAACTTTCAACGCTCAATTACTGAGAAAATTCGGGAATATAATATGTTTTGCTTGGGATTTACGGTTGAGTCTTGGATCTTGGTGCTGCACACTAGGCAGCTGATACTCCTGACCATGTTTTGGATCAGCCAGTTGGACAAATATTTTTGTACTGAGACCCTATGTGTTTGTGAACTTTGTTCTGCACTCCAGATTCTCTAGTCTGATTGCATTGGAACTCACCAGTCACCACTCCTCCTTCGTTCCATGGGGCTGCACAGCAGGGTAGCCCATTCTTAGCTGAGCGCCATGGCTGTTCAACTGTCTGTGAAACCAATGACAACGTTTCACGTTAGTAATAAAATATATGGGAGTGGCATCTTTTACAGTAGGGTTCATGAATTTATTACTAATAAAAAATATTATTATTGGTTACCCCAACTCTGGTGCAAGTGGTATTTGATTCCAAATTTCTACTACAAGTAGCGGAAAAATTTACCAATTAGTTTTTATCAGAAAAATGAAAGAAACTACAATTCCGGAAAGACATGATACCTTCCCATGAATTTTGATAAAAAAAAACCCACCTAATTCGTTACCAATTTTGTGATGCCAGTTGATCGAGTAAGTTAGTGATATGTACAGATGCACAAAACATTGTAAATGGTATGCTAGATGATGAAATGGGAAGAAAAGGTTCACTTTTTGGAACTCTTTCTTTGCTAATTGTAGCCTTCTGTATGTTCCTACTTCCCAGAGCTAAGAATACCATGGCTAGATTGTCTGAGAACAGTGAACCGGAATTCCATGATGTACCTCCGGATTGGATGAGAAAATTATTTTGCACTCATCCTTCCCCAGAGGAGCTTTGTAACCTCTCTAAGTAATGAAAGTTTCTTCGGTTTGTCGAGAACAAAAAAAAGAATTTTAAAGTATGGCATCATTGTGGATTCAAAAAAAAAAAAATGTCCCAACGGCCCAAATTAGAGCTCATCTGTTGATGTTAATATTTGCAGTACCAATCCTTTATTAACACTGATTTTCCTTAAAAGGGACAAAAACTGTAACGTTTGCAAGTTAATCATACAACATAGATGCCCCATCGTCTTATATTCTTATGACACTTTTTCACTGCCCACCTTGATGATATAGGGCTTCTCCATTTATTAGCCTCTCTTTTCTTTTGGGATTGGTTAAAACTTAGCTCAGGTTGGTTGTTCCAGTTGTACTTTTTAGTGCTTTTGGATTTGAATGAACCAAACGGAAAGAAAAAATTAATCTTGGTCTCCCTCATCCTCACATATTATTCAACCGTGATTTCTGAATATCAATCATCCTTGGGAAATTTAATTGGTTTTTTTCGTGGCCGTGTGGGAAGAAGAAGAAGAAAAGAAGAAGGGGAGGAGGAAGAAATAAACAAACTCGGAAAAAGTTTTCATTAAATCTCGCCATGATTCTCCTTAATTAACCATGGGGATTCCCTATCTGAACTAACAATTACAAACAGGAAAGCAAGAAAAACAAAAGGCATCCATCGCATATAAATAAAACAGTGCCTTTTCTAGTTTTCACCACAACTCATCTTCACACACCCCCAAACCCACCTCCCCTTACCCTTATTGTGGGACTTAGATGATCCTTGTTGCTTTAATTTCTGAATCATCTGCACACATCACACCTGATTTATCTACAAATTAAGTATAAAATCGACCATCGACCCTCAAGAACTCACAATATTGCAAACTCTGGGTTTAGACTTGTCCAGTATCGACCACATCACCTGAACATCCTCATAAGCGCATGCCATCACCTCACCATGTAAATCCATGGTACGAGACTCATTCTCTGCAAGGACCAATAATTCCAATAAGAAACCAAGACGAAGATGAAGACGAACGAATTAAGACATGAAGATGAAGATAAAATTGAATAATACCTGGTTGAGATTTCTTATCCCTCGGGCTGTTGAAGAAGGTACGAGCTTTTCTGAAGGGGGATGTAATGGTGCGAACCCAAGAAGCCATTCTTGTTTTGCTGTTGGAGTTGGGGTTTGGAAGGAAAATCAGAAAGTAGAACTGAACAAAGGTGATTCAATCCTTAAGGATATATATAAGGGAGATGGAAAGAAAGATAGAAAAGGTATAAAAATGGGTTTGCAGGATAAAGAGGAGGCAAGATCCGTGAGATGGGCCTGAGGGATAAGACAACCTTTTCTTTTTTAAAATTTCTTCGTCCTCAGTCTGATTGCTTGAGCACATGGTCCACCCATCCCTAAACCAACCTAAGTCACTAATCCCGTTCTCCAGTCCCCACCCCACCCTTCTCTTCTGCATCCTGGATATGAGGTGCCTAACTTTTTTTTATTTTTCTTTTTCTTATAGAAAGAAATCAGAAATGAATTAATGTGTGGGTCGTGAGGCAACACAGTATACATTATACATCAAGTCATCAAGTGAAATAAAAATAAAATAAATCTTATTTTGTTACAAAAGGGTCCTTTCCCTACATACAAGAAAGCCGAAACATGTGAGGAAATCCTTTTTATCATGGAAAGGAACCAAAGTTGGTTGTATTCAGGGATTCAAAATAATTGGGCGAGGCTGTCAAATGTCAATGTTGGGGTGGTTGCACTTTGCCGACCAATAATACATCTCACACACCCACACACCCACATACATCAATAAACTGTTGGACCAACATAGATGTTCTGAAATATATACCGTGTGTAGGGATGGCTATGAGCCGAGCTGTTCACAAGTTGTTCGAATTCAGTTTGGCTTGGTCTAAACTGAGCTTTGAGCCAAATTCGAGCCTAATATATGGGCTCGTTTGTTAATCGAGCCGAGCTCAAGTTTAATATAATTCGGCTCGTAAGGCTTGTGAGCCTAGTCGAGTACATRTACATAAGGTGTCACCTCGGCTCAGCTACTGAATGAGACCTCGGTTTGACACCTTGGCAACTAGGGAGACCTCAGCTCAGTACCTCATTAATTAAGGAAGACCTCGGCTCGGCACCTCATCAGCTGAGGGAGACCTCAGCTTGGAAGCTTAGCTCAACGCCTCGACTGAGGGAGACCTCAGCCTGGCAGCTCGGCTCAACACCTTGGTTGCTAAGGAGACCTGCAATTAGAGGCAGCCAAGCTCGAACTTCCGAACTTTTGACTCAAGCCGAGCTCGAGTTCAAGTCACTAGTTCGAATTGAGCTCGAGCCTAATAATTTATGACCGAGCCAAGCTCGAATAGGCAGATATTCAGCTCGACTCGACTCGAATCCACCCCTAACTGTGTAACCCACTGCTCACACCCCATAGGCAGAGGCCATCAGCCCAGCCCTATCTTTTTAGGGTCCGTTTGGTTCATAATCGGTGTTGAAATTGGAATTGGAATGATTTATTTCCATAATTTATTTTGATTCAAATAAAATTTAGAATTGGAATTAGAATCAATTGGAATAAGATTTCATTTCCACAGGATGAGAAGAAATGACCATTCCTTAGATGAGGAAATATCATTCTAGGAATGATCCCTTTCAATTCCGATTTTAAACCCCTAATCCCATGAACCAAACGGGCCTTGAATCTTTGATTGTTTTATCCTTTGAGCGGCCTAATCCGTCCCGTCCCATGGTCGGTTCGGGAAGGATAATCAGATAATAGTTGAGCTTGGGGTGGATATGAATTCCTTCTACTCAATTGGGATTTGGGAATTGGGGAGGCCCATGAACCGTACTCCGGCCCATCCGACACATTGCCGACCACCCCGGACCCTGCCACTCATGACAAATCAATACAGATATTTTGATACACATTATTTGTTTATTCATTCATTTCATGTGACCATTTTAAAAAATAGAATAAAGAAAGATATAGCTTAGAGTTAGATGCAGGTAGCGTATAAATTGGATGCAGTTATTGTATCAAATATTGATTCTCGGCCCCATCGCGTAGAGAGAGTGTGTAATGAAAAGTGATAAATCCATTATGCGCGGGGGAAACACTCCACGCTCCACCTCTGAGTGTGGATTTTGTTAATCGCCCGACATACAAAAGGAATCTTGAACGAATCTGTACAGTATGGGAAAATGCCCCTGAATTTATTATATTTTATAAAAATATATATATAAATCAGGCGGTCAACAATCAACATCCATTTTAATTACTTGAAGTCGGAGGGCATGATTCCGTTAACATCGGCTCTGTAAGCGGTATTACACAAAGTACAGCCCCTCTTTGTGACTTTGTCTTCTAAAGTTCTTTTCCACCTGATTTACTTAATTTAGATGGGTATGATTTATTTATATTAATAATCAAGGCAAGAACTGGGTTCAGCCTCCCTTAATCATATATTAAACAAAATTGTCCATCTTCTTAATGGTCAAATAACCTTGATTAACTACTACTCAAACTGTTGGCTCTAACTTCAATCCTTTGCTTCTTTCCACAAATCTAATCATTTATTTATCTCATTATCTGTTACTTAAATGAACCCCCAAAGAAAGAAATAAGGGAATATAGGCAAAACAGATTTTACCACAATTTTTATTATCTTGACAGACCTCGGGCTCCAAAGCCCATAATCAATACGTCTATATCTTGTCTTGGATTCGTGAGAAACACACCGACAAGGAGCCTTGGGGCTAGGTCCGAGATGGAGAACATGAGTCGTTGCGTGTTAAGCCCAGTACTGGGTTTGCCCCTATACTGCTATCGTCTTTAGGAGGAGGAGGAAAGAAATGAAGAGGGAACCAACCAATAATTTAATGTTTGATACGTCCATCATCATCAATCAATATTCAATCCTCCTCAGCACACAGTCCTCACAACGTGCTCAGTGTCTCCAAAGTCCAAAGATTGGGTCCCTACAATTTTACCACCCGTACTCCATCTTTTGTACAGATTTGTACGTGTCGGACAACTTGATTGTGGGCCCATTACACTAATTTCCAAGGCCCACCCAACCACGACCACATGGAAGTTGGAACAATAACCTTTCGGCTTTCATAAGGTGGGTGCTGGAACGTGGAAGGTCGAAACTGGAAAACAGGGTGACCCCAATTTATTTGGGGAGTATGGATAAGGATTAAGGAAGAAATGGCAAGGAGGGATGCAACTTGGGCCACTTGGCCCAAAGGATACGAGTTGGGGACTCTACCCTTGAAGCCATGTGATCATTCCTGTCAAATGTCAATTACATAAGTTCATCACACTATCTATCTCTTGCATGTGGAGCCCACTTCTGGACAATCAAGACCCCTTCCATCACATAGGGACAAAATATAGTTTTGTCAAATTACCATATACTTTATATATATCAACAACCAACTGGGTTTTTTTCCATATTACCATATTGTAACTAATACTTTCTCTGAATAATATAACAATCCTAATGATGGGTAAGGGTGTAAATGGACCGGTTTTGGATTGGACCCCATTTAGTCTAAAATTAATTTGAACGGATTCGACGGACCAATAAATTATATTGGATTGGATTAATCTGGTTCAAAGTATTTATTAGATTAGATTGGACCTGGTTCGTTTGTAACAAATTTATATTGAATTAGGTTGGATTAAGCTAATATCTGGTTTATTGATATAAGATAAGAATATGTGTCAATGGACCGAGTTTGGGTTGAAATTAATTTAAATCAAAATGAATTTGAACAGATTGGATGGTCCAGACATTAAATTGGATTGATCCAAATTGATCCAAAACATTCATTGGATTGGATTGAACCTGAACCATTCATAATGGACTCACATTAGACTTGATCGGATTGGACCAAATCCAGTCCAATTGACACTCCTATTAATGGGCAGACTTTAATTTTTATTCTTAACATAAGTAAACCAATTATTTATCAAAAATATATTATGGATATCAATAAAGCTGGATGTATATATTTTTTTTTTTAAGACAAGGACCAGCTCAACTTTATGATTCTTTCCAAGTCCCAATTCAAATCCGCAGTCCGCAGTAGTAGTGGTTTTTACTAGCAGTATTTTTGCTGTTTAGGGAGTTGGGCTTCATCTCTAAACAAACCAATCTATTTATGCCACATGGATGGACGAGGTTGATTGTGTAAGGAGTTCAGATTTGCACCTCACATGTGCGCCGCCCCACATTCGTAAGAAAATAACTGCTAGTAAAGCTGAATTAGATGGGAAAAGCTGAACTGGCTGAACTGAACGACTTATTGAAGTATCAGACAAACCCCTTGGCCTTTGTTG
Organism: Nelumbo nucifera; assembly: GCF_000365185.1. The sequence goes on along the minus strand of NW_010729214.1, from coordinate 358,394 downwards.
CAAATGAAGATTGATCTAAACAACAGAGAGCAAACATTAGACAATAGTAGAGTGCAAGCATAAGATCAACTGAATGAATGAATGAATGAACAATGAGTCAATGACCCAGTTATAAATAAAATTTTCAACTACTGTTGGATCTCCAGCAGGTGATATTAGACAAAAAAGGATAATATAGAGAATTCAAAGACACCATGTGCATTCATTGAGCCATAAGGCCGTGTACCCTTCAAAATAAAGTGATACAAATTCAGGGCTGAGTCCAAATCTGGTACCAAAATTGTCAAATACTTAAGCCCCATGTTGATTGTTCTTCATTTCTTGCTGTAAGAGAATATTTGTGTTGTGAATGGTATTGATCACCAAAGTGGAAAATCTGACTAATCTGATAAGAAACTTCGACACCTAAATTATTCTATCAACAACTTCAAATTGTCATAGAATCAGTTGGCACAAAGGCCACAAATTAGAAAAATCATGTCTTTTGTTGCAATCGGTAACATCATTATCTTCCAACCCCCAATGAAAACACGAATTCCACCCATTAAATAAAAAAGAGATCACCTTGGCATTTTGAATTTAAACAAAAAGTATATTGGGAAAAAGATTTTCTTGAGCAAAGAATCTTTTCCTCTACTACTGGCCGGTTTTCCTTGAGCAAAAAGATTTTGGCCTCAATCTTTGCTTCCTTCCTCCATTTCACTGCAGACTCGAACTCTCCCATGGTTGTCTTTTTTTATAGCTTGCACTATTTCCTCAACTTGAAGAAAGTCAAGGGTCACTATGTTTTTTTTCATTAAAAATTTCCTCATATGGACCTAGGAATTATTGTTTATTATGTACAGATTGGGTCCTATGTTAATGAGTTTTAGTAATATACAAATCCTACAACATGGCTTGATTTATTTGTTGTACTATACTTCACTATCATACTAATTTAATCCAACTTCAAGTTTTAGTCACCAATAAGCATCACATCAAGCATACTGATAATGCCAAGTACCATTGTCCATGCTCAAACAACATACTGAATCAAGCATACCAACAAAACCAAGTTTAAATATTCCAACATCACAACATTAAAAAAAATCCTGAAATCCAATAGAGCCTTCAACCTAAATTAAACCATTTTTTCACTTATTTGATGCTACTACATCATGAGGAAATGTGTTAAATCTGCCAAACAATACCGTTTTTCTGATGCTGAATTTGATGGAGTAGATACCCTTTTATTTGGACACAATCTGATAGAGTAGATACTCCTTATGTCTTCTCTTAACAAGTTAACATAAACTAAGCCACTGTCTTATTGGACTATTCAATCTGGACTGGATTGGACTGTTCAACCTAGAATGGATTGGACTGGTCCAATTCACTGTCTTATTGGACTGTTCAACCTGGACTGGACTGGACTGGTCAAATCCAATCCACTATCTTACTTATTGGATTGTTCGACCTGGAATGGATTAGACTAGTCCAATCCACTATCTTATTGGACTGTTCAACCTGGAATGGATTGGACTAGTCCAATCCAATACACGGGCTGTACCACCTTTCTAGACTAAAATAAGTTCCAACTCAAGAAAGGGTAGCCAAGAACCTACCACTGCAGGGTCTGGTCTGAGTCCAATCCACTATCTTATTGGACTGTTCAACCTGGACCGGATTGGACTAGTCCAATCCAATACACTAGCTGTAGCACTTTCTAGACTAAAATAAGTTCCAACTTAAGAAAGGGCAGCCAAGAACCTACCACTGCAGGATCTGGTCTGAAGTGTTGCATGTAGCATTTCAAACACTTTAATGATTGTTTTAGCAAAAGAGTAATAGCTAGATGCACTGCATTAACAAATTCATAAATAAGAACCATGACACTTGAAACATTGTATTGCTAAATGCAATTCAAATTCCCACTTTCTTTCTATTTTCTTTTGTTGATATGTCATCAAACCCTTTGAAAATTAAAAAAGTTAAAACAAAATATTCCACACAAGAAGAAGATCAGATTAATTTAAATTAATCAACAGTGGGAGATAATATTCAATTTGATCCAATTCATTTACACCTCTAAATTCTAAACTAAGAGCATATTCTGTATATTTAATTTGATCCAATCTAGAGTATCTTTTTGTTTTATTTCAAGAATGAACCGAACAACTCCTATCTTCCATTCAAGCACATCTGAAAATGTCCATGGAGAATGACTAAAAATCTCTCCAATGTCCAGGAAACTGGAATCAATAAAACGAACACAACACACTATCCCTATGCATTGAAAACATCTTCCCATGCATAATACTATATAGAAAAATAAAATATTCTTTATATGTGACTACCATGTTATGTGGATAGACATGAGCAGAGTTTTTGTGGACCATTTGCATTATCAATATATTTTCGCTAGCTTCCAAGAAATATCTTGATAATTTTGGCTTGTTGCCCTGGCCTAGCCCCATAGGTTTCCCTTGGCTCTTGCTATCTACTACTACAATGGGCCGTATTTAGGGTCCAAAAGCCCAAATCCCTTGTCATGCGATCAATCAGAAAATAAGGAAACGTTCTTTTTGAACAAAGTGAAATCCAACCATTAGAAACGTTGATCGCCTCGACCCAACCAGACTTTGTCCCAAGTCCCAACTATATGAGGTTGGCTTTGAACAAGCAATAGAATGTTGGGTAACTGAGGATTGAAATTAACCTGTGGACAATTCAGATGGTCCCCTACTTGGTGGATGGCTTGGAGTGGTCAAATCATCCTTATATGTGGTTTATATATGCTAGGTTATGCAAGGATTAAGAAAGACGTTACCTAATCTTAATCTGATCAAATAGGAAAGCACTGTAGATTAACCCATTTATTTCTGCTGCGTGGATGAATTTTGTAGCTTATTCAAACCATTCATTATGTGGAGGACCCATTGGATCAGTTACAGGGCTGTCAATGGATTGGATATTAGTTCAATCCAATCCACTCTCGTATGAATACATTACATTGGTTTTAATTTAGATCCGTGTAAACCAAATTTAGTCGATTGACAAATCCAACCCAATCCAGTAAATATTTTGGACCATTGAGTCTGTAATGATCCAATTAAATATATATTATTAGTCCATAATCCATTCAAATTGATTTTAATTTGGACAGATTCAACCTAAACCCAATCCATTAACACCTTAGTAGTCAGCTATGTGCTCATCCCACCTATAATCCATGTCAATGTTATGTGACTAAGATCAGGCCGGATGGACAAACTATTTAGTCAAATCGCTGGTAAAAGTTTTGGGATTTTATATGAACACCATTATCTCATTTTTTCGTTCTAATGAAATCTGCCATAAATATACCAGCCCGTCATTTCACTAGACCTAGTGCTGAAACCATCGAATTGGGATCTGCTCCTCGTAAAGTGCGCTTCACACTAACTTTATAATCACACTCCACCGTATATTACGAACATCTCTTCATGAATATTAAATATAAAATATAGGAGATATTTCCAATGTATGGCCACGACATGCTGTGAAATCGGTGTGAAGAATGCTATGTAAGGAACAAATCCGGACTCTGCTGAAACTTGCAAATAGGCCCCTCCGGTCAGTTCAGAGTTGAAGGCCATAAAATAATATTCTTGTCCCAAAACCCAGAGCCTAGTGTTAGAACGATAACAACAAACAAACTCATTACGAATTAGAAGGAAGCAGGCAAAGAAAAGCTACTGAAGTCTACAACAATTTCATCAAATCTAAAATCCAATTATGTTTATGGATAGCAAAGGAGACTCATACAACTGACGGCTACTTCATGATATAGAAACTGAATGTTGGAACTACTCATAGTTGGTGGGGATCAGGCAAGGTAGAATCTTGAAATGATCTTCGTCTTCGCTGCTCAATGGATTCGTTTCCATCCTGGTTGGCATTCGCAGGTGTAGCCAAACATGTAATTTAATGACTTGCAAGTCCCCTTTCCACAGTTTACATCTTTGCATATCTCCTCTATGCACCTCAATCAAAATTGCAAAGAAAATTCATCAAATAAAGGAAAGAAAACGCAAATGAAATATTCCATCATTAATCAGACCTAGGGGTGCAACTTAGGCGGGTCCAACCGATTCCTCTGAAATTTTACGCAGCTTAGGTTTGAATTTTTGGTTATCGGGATGGACTGCCTGAACCCTATACTTTAGACATTAAAATTTTCATTTGTTTCTAAATGGGCCCTACCCCATAAGCTCAAATTTGCTTTTGGGCCTTAGTATGGATCCTTTTATTTAGACCATGCCCTATACTCTCAAATATGTGCATGGGCCTTAACATTTGGGCTTTGTTGTTACAAATCCATTAGCATGGTGGAAGAGTCCTTGTGAGAGTCATTCATAAGTGGCAAATTGCCAACTTTCTTCTTTATGAAAGGTAACTAGAGTCATTCAAAACTCTAGTAAATCAAGGCGCATCTTTACATAGATGGAAATTAGTCATGATTAAAGAGAGAATAATGGATGATAAGAAAAGCTAATCAAGTCCTTAATCAAGGGGATTAAGAGATTGAACAACAAAATCTATAAATAAGGATCTTCATCAAGGAGGGAACTTTTGAGAGGTCAAAAGAAAAAGCTAAGTGAAGTGAGAAAGCTCTTGGGAAGAAGGAAACACATGCACTATCTTCTTAAGAGCAAAGCCACAACACTCTTTGTTGGCGTTCTTTCTTTGGATTTTGAGAGGGGAGAAAGTTGGTCAATGGGATTTTGGTTCCCATTGACCAAAAATCCCATGTTCTTTTTTCAGATTTATGTGGAGACCAAGATAAGTTTATTTTCCTAGGTATCACTTATACCCATCTCCTAGGTGGGTAAATAACTTTCCCACCTAAGGGGAAAGTTGTCAACACTTGAATGAAACAAAAATGCCATTTTTAATAATGGATTTTTATGGATAAGATGATCATTGCCTTATTTACAAGAGAAAAAGAACATGGCTAAATGCACTTACCCGGTAAAGTGTTTCCTAGTAAAACTTGAAGGGATGAGAGATCCATCATATGGATGGCCGAACCCTGCAGGAAGGTTGGGCGAAATTTCAAAAATTTCTCTCTCTCATCTAGGAATCGCATTCCCTATTTTAGAAAACTGCATTTTCAATTATCAATCTTGAACCAAACCGGACCAGATCTGAAACCAAAAGGGAGGAGAGGGATATACCTGATACGGAGTAGCAGTAACTCCCAATGAAGGTGTTAACACCCAAGGAGAAAACCAAAACCCGCTTCCATTGAAGATGACACAATGTGTGGTGAAGCAGGATCAGTAGGACGATCCTTCAACAAGAACCAAATTCTTCAGCAAGAATGGTGTAGAGGGCTGGTGAGCACGACTTCAAATTGCCTCTTCTACCAAAAAGCAATATCAAGAACAATTCTTGATTACTCCCACAAGTGGAGATTGAACTGGGTAGGGGTGGCAAAAATAAGGAGAACTTTGCAGACTGTTGTAATGCCTGTTGTGTATTTTGCATGTCCACTCTACTCTCTTATTTATAGCCTTAAAGAGACAACCTCTTAATCTGATTAAGAGTTTACTGATCCAAATCTTTATTTGGATCTAGACTCTTTAAGTGATAAGGATAATCCCTTATCTTATCTGTAGTTTAAGATCAGTTTGATCTTAATCAAATTAGGAATTTCCTGATCCAAATCTTTATTTTGATCTGGACTCTTTAAGTGGATAAGACTTATCCTCTTATCCTTATTTGATGATCCAAACCCAGATTTGCCCTATTTAATTAATCTAATTAACCCAATTCGAATTAGGCTTTAGGCCCATTAAGTTTATGTGCTCACTTAACCTTCTAACCTGCTACCTAGTTGGCTCTTTTTGTATGGTGTGGGACACAAACAACATTGATCTACACATTAGCCACATGGATTCAGCCCAGCCTTTGTTACAAGGCCTGGCCGAATTCATTGTAGGAGACAGTAAACCCTTGAGTCCATCACCATGGGCTCTTAATGGGCCCAACATTTACGCTAAATGATCCTTGGGTCCAACCACCTTATGAAAACCCAAGGACTGTGGGCAGATGCAAGATTAGCCCATCAGGTATTACCCTCAATGGTCTTACACTTAACCTCTTAGCCCATAATGATCAAACACTGCTCGACAAGAGACGACCTCTCCCTCGGTTGCAATGAACAATGTTGCACTCTATACTCACATGGATCTCGGGAATTAAAACCTTTTGCAAACATTTTGAAACCATAATGTATATATATGTATATCCGTATATAAATATATTTTGCAAAAACAAATTGCAATGGTTGAAATCAAATACCGACAGTTTAGGTTTCCATCAGAGAGAGTGCATCCCCGATCATTCACTTTGTCTGACAAAGAGGTTGATCCTGTCACTATGATCACCCATTCAGATGAATTCTTGGGCTGTCCCAACATACTCAGGTTTTGACCCCCTCTAAGGATTTCACTGATTGGCACATCAAAGGCAGCCCAATCCGACACCTAGTGCAGTATCATAATCGAGTCTAGGGGTCAGGTGTAACATTCTGATTTTTCCCATCTATCTCCAAGGTCCAGGGTAATACTGGAATTTTGGTCCGGTTCAGGGTTTCAAGAAAACCCACACTACATGTATCTCAAGTCTCACCCTGGCAGATGAGACAAGCCACTCAAACCAACTTGGCGGTACATCAGTGTCAGCCTTGGCAAGATAAATCTCCCTAGATCTATCCAACGACTGTGAAGATTCTAAACTAACACGAGTCTCATATGTGTCCAATTTAAGGGTATTACACAAAAACACACCACAGTGACACAAATCAATTATGTACTTTATTCATTTACAATAAATGTCAAAAGATACATCAATTTGATTAGAGCTAAGGGCATAACTGTCTAACAGCTCCCACTTGCACTTAGGTCTAATCGAGTACAAGCCGAAGTCTCATACTTTCCACGTGTTTCTCAAACACTTTCTGCATTAGTGGCTTAGTTAATGGGTCTGCTACATTTTCCGTTGATACTACCTTCTGAATCAGGACGTCCCCTCTTCCAACTATCTCCCATAGTACATGGTACTTCCTCTCAATGTGCTTCGACTTCGAGTGGGCTCATGGCTCCTTAGCCTGAGCAATGGTTCCAGTGTTGTCACACAACAATGGAATGGGTGATGTGCTAGATGGAACTACTCCTAATTCCTAAATGAATTTCTTCATCCAAACGATTTCTTTGGCAGTTTCACTTGCGGCAATGTATTCGACCTTGGTTGTGGAATCTGCGGTGGACCCCTGTTTGCTGCTTTTCCAGCTAACAACACACGATCCTATCGTGAAGATATAACCAGATGTAGACTTTCTATCATCAGGATCTGACTGGAAATCGACATTAGTATACCCTTGGATCTGTAGTGAACTATCATCGAATACCAAACGAAACTCTTTTGTCCTTCGAAGTTATTTTAGTATGTTTTCCACAGCGGTCCAATGCTCCTGCCCTGTGTTAGATTGGTATCTGCTTACCACACTCACTGCCTAAGAAATGTCAGGACGAGTGCACAGCATGGCATACATGATGCTCCCTACGGCTGAGGCATAGGGAACCTCTTTCATGCCCTCAATCTCTTCGGGAGTCTTGGGAGACATATCTTTGGAGAGAGTGAATCCATGCTTGAAAGGAATATTTTCTTTCTTGGAGTTCTCCATGTTGTATCTCTTGACTATTTTGTCAATGTAAGTAGACTGGGATAATCCTATTATCCTCTTCGATCTATCTCTATAGAGTTGAAGACCCAGTATGTAGAAGGCTTCTCCAAGATCTTTCATGGAGAATTGCTGTGAAAGCCACACTTTCACCGTAATTAACATTCCTACATCATTCCCAATGAGTAGAATGTCATCTACATACAGAACCAAGAATGTAATCTTATCCCCACTAGTCTTCCTATAAACACAGTGCTCATCCGGATTTTGCTCAAAGTTAAACAGTTTGATGGTAGAGTCAAATTGAATGTTCCAACTCCTAAAAACTTGCTTAAGTCCATATATGGATCGGTTGAGTTTACATAGCATGTGTTCCTGACCTGCAGCTATGAAACCTTGCGATTGCTGCATATAGATATTTTCAGTAAGATCTCCATTCAGGAACGCGGTTTTGACATCCATTTGCCAAATCTCGTAGTCATGGTAAGTTGCTACAACTAGTAGGATCCTAATGGATAAGTATGGCCATAGGCGAAAAGGTTTCCTCATAATCGATTCCTTCTTTCTGAGTGTACCCATTCGCCACAAGACGAGCCTTGTAGGTTTCAACATTACCATCGGGGCCATTCTTCCTCTTATAAATCCATTTGCAACCAATTGCTTTTACCCCAGGGGCGGATCTACCAAAGTCTAGACTCCATTGGTCTCCATTGAGTCCATCTTAGCTCTCATGGCATCTACCCACTTCAAGGAATCTATGCCCAACATAGTTTCCGTATAAGTCACGGGATCCTCCTCATTGGTCGTGGCTTCCACCAAGTAACTTTCTTGGTCATAACCATAACGAACTGAAGGCCTGGAAACCCGGATAGATCTTCTAGGTTGGTTACACAATCAAAATTAACTTTGATGCATCTTGCACGAATGGTTTCAAATGTGTAGTGGTGGCCATTGCTAGAAATTGTGGTGGAAAAGTTCTAGATATAAAGGCATATTTTTTGGGTGAGGCCACTATCAATATGGCCGAGGCCTGGGCTGCATGGGAACCCTGTAACCTAGCGTTAAACTTCAAAGATTTTCTCATAACTATAGAATGGGACTCCAAGCTTGTTATCTCATGTCTGCATGGAGAAACTCAGCCGCCATGGAGCATAAAAAACATCATTGGAGACTGCACTGCCTTGAAGACCCAGTTCGAGTTTGGTTTGAAGTACTGTCATGTCTACCGTGAGGCGAATCAAGTTGTAAATTGGTTAGCCCATCAAGCCCAATCCTGCCCTACAGTTTTCTTAAGTTTTAACTTGCAAGATCTCCCTCCTCCTTTGGGTTTTATTTGTAATTGTGATTCATGGGGACGTGCTACCCCCGGCTTGTGTAGCACCAATTGGATCTATCAAAAAAAATAAAAAAATAAAAAGAATACATGCAATGGACATCAATGTTTTAAAAGCTGACCTGAACTGAACCACTTTGGCCACTGGTTGTCAAGTTAGTCGTTTAACCTTCTTGTCTGAATGGATGACTTGTTGCAATTTAAAAAATAAAAATAAATAATTAAAACAAAAATGGCCAAAATCATTGTTTAGGTCAAATAGGTCAATGGTTTGATTGCTTGGGTCAGTGGGTCATTGACCCAGTCAACAACTTTTTGACGAAAGAGTGGTTCAGAAGTGGAGTGAAACTTGTTGCCCGGATGATTTTCAGGCAGAATGATCCAATTGTCTGGATCAATGATGGTTCAAAACCATGACGCACATCTCCAAGTAAGCATTAACTATACAAGATATATGATTTTTTTTATTTAATAACACAAAAATCAAGATAAATATCCACTTTATATAATATAAATTAAACATCTAAATGAATTCTAATACAAACAATTCTAAGTGAAACACAACCAATCCATTATATATCTAATGGATAGTGTAGAATCTAAACCATGCATTATAAAGCTCCATGTAGGGAAGATAGAATGTTTCTTATATAGTATTCACATTATTTAATCATATACCTTCGTTTATTATTTATTAATATTATTGTTTTATTGTTGTTAATAATGATGGTGATGAATACGAATAATTTAAGTAGATTTCTTAATGGATCCTAATTATAATTATATATATGGATACGAATAATTTTGTTCTTCGGCTCAGTTAGTCAGTTTAGTAAGAGTATAAATACAAAAATTTGTATATTATATTATATTATATTATATTATATTATATTTCTAAACTTTGTCCCTTCCAAAATGAGCCAAATGCTCAAACATATATTGTGGAAACTCAAAGTTAAAACTTGCATATATTCCCTTGCATGATGCATGGATGTGGCATACAGGTCTCAAAGGACTTCGGATCTGTTACCCACAAATCGTTCCCACATTCATACCTACAGAGCATCACCACCATAATATTGGAAACATCTCCCATGAATGACAAGTGACAAGGGAGATGTTCCCAATGTACAGTTATCATGTCTCGTGGATAGAGATGCCGGAACATCTCGTGGGTAGCAGTTGTCATGTTTCAGTGCTTATGAGCTTTTGATTTGAATTTCCATCATTTTATTTTTCTTTAATTTTTTAATTTTTTTTGGAAAAGTTCTTAAGCTAGCCGATCCATTCTTTCCAATTCTTTTTAAGAGAATTGCTCTGTGAAAACAAATTTTAAAGTCCATTATTATTATTATTAAAAACAATTTATTATTTATCATCTGGGTGATACATATGCATATAAATTAAATATTGATGCTAATTATCACAAATCATCACCATTTCTGCCGCATAGCTCTTAAAATGCTTTGTATAGTTGCATGCTTAAATCAAATTAATTCAAACTCCTGCATCATATCAATACAAGTGATTACAAAAATATTAATTATTTCTATGAACTAGAGAATGAGAGATAGACACATCATCCATTCATGGCACCATATAACGGCGGATTTGATTAGGTATCAATTCCAGGGACCTAACCCAAAATAAAAAAGAAGAAGCAGGTTCCATTCCAAGCATATTTCTATAAGTAACACATTCATCAGTCATGAGACACAGTCACAGGAGTTGTTGTACGGCGTGGGAATTGGGGTGGACAATGAATGAACCTCTCTCCCCTCAGTCCCTGACCCTCCCTGCCTCAACTAGAGTCTGATAGATTCTCTTCCTGAAAAGGTGGTTTTTGAAGCCTATTTTGGTGGGTTTGATTTGAATTCAAAGGTGGAATCTGTGGAAGCAAATTTGAGCACTAACTCACTATCCCCCTCCGAGAAAGTGAAAGGTGTGTAGGTTGAATTTTTCAATGCTTAATTAATGGCCCCATGCAACGAATACGAATCTTCAACAGTGATCTCTCTGCACCGTAGAAAACACACAATGCCCAGTTGCAGACTTATTGAAGCTGCAGGTCACTCTGTTACAACGTTTACCTCTTGCTATTTTCATTTGTAATAGGGCCTCCCATAACATAGCTAAGTTTGCATGTAATAACTGGTGACTGACTGATTCTTCTGAGTAATGAAAATTGAACAAAAGGAAAGTTGACTAATTGAGTATATATGGAGAACAGGAGGCGATCTAGAGCAGATTGCCGATGGCCAAAGGGTCTAGTACTCTGAGTCTTGAGACAACACTATTAGTATTCTATTAGAATATTACTACATGGTATGAATAACACCCTGGTTGCAAAACTAACCTTAGCCTAGGTAACCTGCTAAACATGGGATGGCGTTATATATCACCATACACCGGCAGGTATCATGTTAGAAGGGAATCCCTGTCCAAACGTTGCCTCTCAGTCTCTCTTCACCTGTCATTCAACAAGACATGGTCGACATTATGCTTCAAATGGAATCAATAAGAATTTCATCCTCCTCCTTTTCCTATTATTATTATTATTATTTGGTGGTTATTATAATTGTCAATATTCAAGAAAAGGAAAAGTACACCCAAGACCATCCAACTAAAAAGGTTGGGGCCTTTTAGCTTGTGGCTTGCAGTTTCTAACCAACTGATGGATCTCTGACTCATTGTAGCACAGAACTAGGAAATCCTCTGCCATCAGGGTTGGAGGGTTAAAGGGTATGGAGATGGGCTACGCTCCGATGTATAGCCCATGAGGCCCAAAGAAAAAAAAAATGTGGCTGCAGTTTTCCTGGCCATGGCAAGGGTTATAGATTCTGAGATTCATTCCATCCATCTTATAAAGAAACCTCTCCACTCTCTACGTATGTGTTTGGAATGTAGGCGTTTATTTATTAAATGTTTGTATTTGATTTGTTTATAAAACTGAGAAAAACAATAATGAATTTATTTATTGAGGCACCACATTAGAAAAACAGTGAATAAACACCTATCCATGGGTATGTGCAATAATGGGGAAATGCTGAAGTGGTGCCTATGTGGTAGCATTTATTCAATAAATGTCCATGGTTCCAAACACCACCTACATCAGTCAAGTGTATATAAATCAGTTAGAGGTGTAAATCAGGCTGTTCTGAGCCGGCACAGCACGGGCCGAGTTGGGTCATGCTTCTCTCCCTAAGATACATTGGGGGGTCAGCCCTGCATGGGCCTGTGACATGCCGTGAGCCAAGCTGGTCCATAGGTTTAAGCCTTGGGCCAGGCTGGGCCGCAAACCAGGCCAAGCCATGTTTTTTAAAAAAAAATTTGACAATATAGAAAAAAAGATCTTAAAATTTTATTTTATATCAATTTTGATGTATACAATATTGTTTATATATGTAATAATAAAATGAAATAATATTAATAAAATTGAAAATAAAATTATATATATGTATATATATGGGCCATGCCGGCATGCGGGCTGCAAACGGCATGGCCCACTCAGTCATGCCATGCCGTATCGGCCCATGGACCTGAACCCCAGGCCCAGCATCGGCCCATATAATCGTGCCATGTCTAACATGGCCTGCAATCTATTGTGCCGGGTCACAGGTGGTATGGCCCGATTTACACCTCTAAAATCAGCATATCCCTCCCCACCATTATTGCACCATTGCCCCATAGAATATGACAGCAGAGATATTGATTATTACTAAATTTTATGTTTAGGAGACGATGAATATTGCTTAATTTTGTTTGCCATGTGGCAAAGACGTACGGTCTCAATCTGATGATAAGAGCCAAATGGAGGAGGTGATACGAAGAAGCAAACAACGCCATTTCAAGTTGCCACCTCACATCAGTCGTTGCATGCCATTTGTCTACTTTAACAACTAAGCTTCAAAAGTTGTTTCTCTAAAAACATAAACCAAATCACCTAGCTAGCGAGCAGCTGGCGCGCCTGATTTTTGGTTATACCTTATACCGTTCTTTTTCAAATCTTTAAGAATCTAACCCTTTTTCAAATCTTTAAGAATCTAACCCTTTGGTTGACAATGACAAGATATAAGACCAGATATTTTTCTCTTTGACAGGTCTCATCCATGATAGACCATGCATGAAGAGATATCTCTCGTATAAGGTAAAGTGCAAGAACTAGAATCCGCATTTATATATGTTGAAATTTGATGCATGTAGTAGCTAGTATTGCTTGCTAAAGATTAAAGAAACAAAGCATTAATTGGTTAATCTGAACCCTTATTTTTTCTTTTCCTGGTAGGACAGGATGTTATATAATTTGATCTTTCCAATGCACAAAGTGCAAGTTCGTAAATTCAATTTTAATCTGAACCCTTATTGCTTGCTAAAAACGTTTTACTCAAAAGCTTAAAACTGAATCAGGAAATTCAATTTTAATTGGGCAACTGGCTAGAAAAGACAACAAATAAATATAATTAAAACATTAAAGAAAGAGAAAAAGACAGGAGAAAGCATTACATAGTGGAGTAGAAAGGTGGAGATAGGTGGGATTAAGACCATCAATCGTTCTAAGGCAGCACATGGTAGAACCACCAAAAGAGACTCACAAGGGATCTAAGAAAAGGAGAAGCTTCCCAGAATTAGATGGTCATCCTCCTTCCATGTAGCAACTCAAAAAGAAACAAAGCCCAAGATGAGACTTACTTTTAGCCTGGCAGCCTGACCAGGTGATCAGAAGTAGTAGTCCTGATCACTAATTGTTTCACTTACACAGTTTTTAATTTCTATACCCTCCAGAGTCCATACAAAGAAACCATCACTCAAAGGGGAAAGAGAATTAATGAAGGCTAGCTAGATAGAGATTAGGGGTGTCAATGGATCGGTTTTGGATTGGGTCCCATCCAAATCAAAATCAATTTGAATTTATATTGAATTGGGTTGGATTGAGCAAATATCTGATCCATTGATAGAAGATAAGAATATAGGTGTTAATGGACGGAGTTTGGGTTAGAATTAATTTAAATTAAAACAAATTTGAACAGATTAAACTGTCAAGACATTGAATTGGACCAGTAACCAAAATGATCCAAAATATTCATTGAATTGGACTTGGTCCATTTGTAATGGATTCACATTGGACTGGATACACACCCTTAGAGATCCAATTCCCTGACACATATTATATTTCTAACTGGGGAGGGTCTCCTCTTTCTTAAAACCTTAGAATCTTTCATTGTAACATGTCTCTTTTCAGATCAGTGTTGAGGGTTTCATGATCTAAAAGGTGCAAGCTAGCTAGTAACCAGTCGCCTATGCCATGCATGAGTTGTACACCATGAGCAAGCATAGGGTTCCATGGGCCGGGCATTCTAATTAGACATTTAACACTGTAAATTAAATGACAAGTCACAAGATCATTAAGGCAATAAGGACTCGAATCTTGGCTTTGGCCTTTGGGGGAGTACTGTCTGACCAGTGCTCCTGACCAGTCTTATATATCTTCATTATAACACACAAACGCAAAGTTACCAAGAATGGGCCATCATATAGATTAGGGACAGAATATGAACCATTTGAAGCATGATTCACAGAGAACCCTAGATGCATAAAGAGCGGGCGGAGGAGAGGGTTTTCAGCCAACCCAGAAAAAAATTCTTACCCTATATATGTAAGATTCTAGTGTCGCTTATTGGTGAAGAAAATGCCAAAAAGTTACATTCCCCTTGCAACGCTACTGATGACTGATATCAAGTAATGTTCACTCAATTCAGAAGTATCGGGACAACCCTAGCCAGTGGTTATTACTGGTTTACATACACACCCAATTGCACAAACACTGTGCAATACATTGATATGTTGACAACAACTTTTGCTGGTATAGTTTTGCATTGTCTGTGCCATCTGTGTGCCATTATGCGAATGTGATCCAGTCCTTAAGCACCACGTGGCATTATGACCATACACAGTAGTATTCTTGTCGGTCAACCTTCTTTACCATGCTGTAGTACTGATCATCAAGCTACCTACATCGATCTATGTTGAATTATTGTTGAAAGAGCTAGCTAGCTAGCTAGCTATCTAGCTTTTGATTAATTAAAGCAATGTACCCTAAAACCAACTGGTTTTGTATTTTTGACTATTTGTTGGTTGATTCATTCTCGAGCTGTACGTTCATACTCCATCCGCAATATACAATAATCTCTTGTAAAAATATCCACAAAAATCTGTACTTTGAATGAATGGAAGAGAAGTTGAGGGCCGAGGAAATACGGAAAGAAGAGTGTGCAAAGAAAAGAAGAAAAGAAAGAATAAAATGCCAAAAGAAAGGAGGAAAAGGGTTGCAAGAGCCAAAAGGAAAAAGAAACAGAAGAAATTAAAATATGTAAAACCTGCTAGTTATGTTTGTTCATCTTTAATTTGTGATTCAAACTGCGAGCAGTGCCAAATACTACTTGCTTCACAGTAATTAAAAAGAAAAAAAAAAACCCATTACACGACTACTACTTAATATTTGTTATATATGGCAAGATCAAACTCAGAGGCTCAGTAAGTGGTTGATATATAATTTGATATTGGGCACCTCAACAAATTGAATTTTACATTCGTATATAAAGCAATTGTAAACTCTGTAGTTTACATTGATGGGCATGCAGGTGCTTAATTGTATCTGGTCTTCATCCGAATGTATGTCACTGGTCATTTGGTTGATAACCAATGTCAGCTAGGATTGATCTTAATCCCCCATGAGTAATTTTCAAATGAAATCAAGTGTTTAATTACCCAAAAAAGAAAAGTTTCAGTAGCTTACCCTCATCTTACACGAGACGACCAATGGCTCAGCGGATAGGATCATTGATGAATCAATTAATTGTTGAACGAAGAAGGAAGAATAGCCTAAGAATTGCGCACTGGTAATTACCCAACTATATATGGTGGATCTTTCCTTTATTGACAAATCAATCAACAAAAAAGCAGGCATCTTCAATTCTTCTCGCCAAAAGCAACACTCCAATCCATAATTTTCTACTTCCATCCCCATATCTCTCTCTTTCACTCACTCTCTTTCTGATAAAAGAGCGCAATCTAGCTAGAACTTAACATGTTAAAACCAGAACTCCCCAGAAGGAAAGACAACCCAGGAAGAAGCACACATGCTGCCTGCAAGTATGAACTCTGGATGGCGCAATATGGTAGCGAGATCAGTCACCTAATTACAATGTGAACTGCGGCCACCAACGCCTGCTCTATATTCCTAATCGTAGCTACTTGAAACTAAATTAAGAGGCAACCCATTACACAATGGGGAACAGATATTACATATGAATCTCAGACTGCATAATTAAAGAAATAAGGTAGAGAGTACAGGATCATCGAACATAAACATCACTTTTTTGTACAAATATGGTACGTAATAATAATTCACAAACTATTAAACACGCATACAGGATTAATTATTACAATTAATGGGACGAAACGAAATCAAACAATGATAGAGAAGTAGAAGAGCCACTAAGCCAGGCCAGTCGGTCTGTCGTCTGATCATATATATATATGTATCCATGGTCGGTCAAACTTTAACAGTTTGCCACTCAGAGTCGGAGACACGGGTTGCGTAGAACTTGGCAATGAAATCGGAGGCTTTCCTGTCGATGTCTCGCTCACCCACCCATCGCCCTCTGTCTTCATCGCTGGAACGTACCCGCCGGATGTTTATTGCATCATCGAAATCGTCCTTCTCATACGACCTCCTAGACCTGAAAACACTGAAGATGGAGAACAAGGAGGATGGCTTCCTCTCCCTACCGTTTCTCTTGTTGCCACCCATGACTCACTCTTACTGCCTTCTCTCTCTCTCTCTCTGTGTCTGTTTCGAACTAAACACAGCCTAAGTAGAATGACACCAAGAGAGGTGTAGGGCTGTGTGTGTGTGTTGTATTCGCTTTGGGTTGGTTCCAATGGCAAGAAGACTCTCTTTATTTATAAGCGGAGCAAAAGCAACAACCCTAGCTCTGGGGTCTGGGTCTGATCAAATGGAGGAATCTTAGGAGGTTCTGAACCGTTTAGATCAATATGGATGGTGGAGATCGACTGAATTGATGACCTCGTATAAAAGATACCATTGTGGTAAAACTTCACGAGGGTGCAAGTGTTATGCTCCTCTACTTTCTCAATTTGGCCCACGTCCTTTCTTGTTGTTCAATGCCAAACCTTTTTTCGGTATTTCCAGTCACTTTCTTACCCACCCAAGTCCTAAACCCCTAAAGGAGGGAAAAAAAATTTAGAAAAGAGAAAATTATAAATAATAAAAGAAAGGAAAAGATCATCTTCTACTTTTTCAAAATGCCATCTTCTAATTATTAGTATTCAAGACTGGCTTAACTTTGCTAGCTGTTTCCTTCCTTTCTTTTCTATCTCCACCTCTTCTTCGTCCACAGGAAGGCATGGCAGTTCGGGATACTTTCTAATGTCTGTACCTTTTTTTTTTTTTTATTTGTCTTAATTAGTTATTCCTAATTTCCTAGCCAGTTCCTAGCTCCTATATATTATTGATGGGTCGATATCAGAATTAGCTCTATTTCAAGCCAGAAAAAGTTTGGGCCAGTTAATTCGGTTCCACCGACTCAGGAAAGTTCCTCGGACCTCGACCAGAATTAATTCCAAATCTGATATATGACCAGCTAGCCAACCTGTTGATCCACTTGGTTTGGCTGGTTTTAACACAAGAGTTGAGTTGGGTAGTATCTAGCCTGGTTCTTAGGGCCCGTTTGAGAGGGCTTAAGTATTGATTTTTGTTTTTTCTGACTGAGCTGCTGAGAAGCTACCAAACTGATTTTTCAGTTCATGTAGATTTTCGGTTTTTTGGTCAAGTATGGCTTTATGGCTTTCTGTATTGGATTTACCATTTTTTTTTTTCTGCTTCAAAAGGGTACACAACATGAGGTAATCCATCCCCCAAACCCATGCATAAACCCCTCCCAATCCAGGTGCGATCCTAAATATGCTACAACCAGCAGAGACTTTACCAATCAAGCAGTTGGAACTTTGTGTATAGACCTTAGCGCAAGAAGTGACTGCCTGAAAATCCTCCCAAATCAGAACTTAAGCTGTGTTTGAATGCAGTGTAACTACCAGACCAGAGGAGTTCTGAGTTCATTGGTTTAAAAAAGGGGTGATTATAGATGTAAATATTTACATTATTTTATAGAAGAGAAATTTTCCCTGATTATCGATGTAAAACTCGACTTTCAAGAAGTTTTATTTCGATTTTTAATTTGGTGGTTATTTACTTTCATCCAAATAATTATAAAACCGGACCAAAGTCTAAAACTCCTTCAGTCTCAGTCTGATATTTACACCACAAACAAACGCAGCCTTAAACACATTTCATGCTTTTGCAACTATCATAAAAAAATGTGTCTATTTTCCGGTTCACTCAACTGGGCCATTCCATGCTTTGCAACTAAAAAATATGCTTTTGAACGAGCAGTTCTCTGATTTGCACACGCATAGTTTCCATTATTTGATTTACCATTAATGAATTGTGCGTGCGAATACATAATTGTGCCAATCAGTGAATGAATTGACCGAATGACACAGTGTGCTAGCTGCTAAGCATTAAAAAAATGCTATATAGGTTAAAACTTTAAAGAATGTACCCATCCAAGTGAAATAAATAAATGAGTCATTTCATACCAATTCCATTGATCGTATATGGCACTTGATTCGGACCAAGAAAGACACAGATCCTCGCCCCATTAGCTTCCCGAAACGTCTAGATTTGTAGTTTATGGAAATAATATAGATAATTGTCTATAAAGTTGGGATGGCATATTTAGTTTGTATTTGGTACTGATGTGGGTTAGCTTAGCCCAGCCCACATCGGGTTGGGAGGCCCAGCCCACTGACACCTGACAGCATCAGTCACAATAGGAGGGAGCTCTATTGCTTTCGTATGGAGTTAACCACATAACTGTCAGATGTATTCATCAGGGCCTGCAATCTGATCTCGTACGGATTTTATCCAGGGCGTTCATCTTCACCTACCCCTAGCATGCTCAAGTATAAATAAGAGGTGACTACCCCTTAAAGGGGGCTGGAACAGTGAAACTCCAACATCACTCACTCATTACTCCCTGCGCCAACCTTGTCTTCTTAGCATTAATTTTGGGAGATCTGGTGCATCCGATGACTCTCTACAGGTGTTCTTCCACACCCTCCCCTACTCTACACCTCGTACTAACTAGAGCGTCAGAGCCTCTGCCTCGGGTATCCACCCCGAGGCCTTTGACACTCCTGGTCTTCCAGTATCTTTGGTCACCAGGGACTTCGCCTCGACTTGCAGTCCTCGACTACCATAGTACTCAGAAGGAATACTTCGCCTCGGCTTCAGTCAATCTTTTCCAAGGCCCCGTGGTCCTCGGCCCAAAACTCAAAACCTAAAGAGTGAATTTACTTCGTTGCCCCCGGCCAATCCGTGTGGCAACAATTGGCACCGTTTGTGGGAAACTTGTTGCTAAGACAACACCCACTCTAGGAAAAAAAGTAATAATACTCTAAACCCAAACCCCCCTTAAGCTCGAAAGTCATGGTGAGGAGAGCTAGGAACAATCTGAACCTAGTCACCTGCGAGCAAATTCAGGCCATCCTCGATCGTTTGGACCGCCTCACCTAACGAATGGAGGAAGTTTGCCCCCGAGCAGGAGGTCCCTCTCAAGGCAACCGCCTCGTTGGGGTGTCAGAAGATCAGGGCCGACATGAGAACGTCAAGCCACCGGCCCTCGGCCACGGTAATCCACTGGCCGAACCGTCAGAATTGGGCAATAACTGCCTCTCGGACACACCTTGAAGGAATACCTGTCCTCCTAGCCGAAGGGAGAGCATGCCCGCTCAATCCGAAGACAGTCATCAATCTTCAGAGCAGCACCACCACTGCCGTAGGGAGGCCCCCCAGGACGATGGCGGGCACCTTGGCCGCCCTGGAGTTTGCTCCCGATGTGAGAGCCGACGCCACCCCACCCCACCTCCCATCTCAGATCTCAGGGATGTTTTGAATAATTGTTGCACCCGCAGAGGAGCACGCGATCCTGTCTCAGAGTATTCGGGAGTCCGAGCCGACACCCACTAGGTCCGCAAAAACAGAAGCAGGGCCCATGCCCGTGCTGATCCAGAGCTTGCCGAGTTGCGAGCCGAGATTGGGGCTGTCAAGGACGAGCTCCACCAGGTTAAAGATAGCCAAGCTGGCGCCTCAACCAGTCATGACAACTCCGCTGGCATGGATGCATTCACCCCGGAAATCATCTCGGAGCCTCTTCCCCCACACTTCAAGGCACCCACACTGGAAGCGTACGATGGAAGCACTGACCCCGATGACCACCTGGAGGGTTTTAGGGCACTCATGATACTATACGGCTACTCCGACGCCTTGATGTCCCGGACCTTCTAGGCCACCTTTAGGGGCCACTCGCCATTGGTTCTCCAGCCTTCCTCCTCGATCAATCAGCTCGTGCGAGCAATTTACAACCTTGTTCCTCGCTCGCTTCATCAGCAGTAGACGAGGCAAGAAGAGCATAGTCTCTCTGATGTCGCTCAAATAGGAGTTGGGTTCAAACCTGAGGTCTTATATTGACCACTTTAGGAGAGAAGAGCTCGAAGTTTGAGACCTTGACCCTATGGTCTCCATGCACACAAGCATCAACGGACTCTGCCCCGGCTTGACTCTCAAGTGCTCGGTTGCTAAGACCCCGCCAAGGACTAAACTTGAATTTCTCAAAAAGGCCCAAAAATACATCGCGGTTGAAGTGGCTTCGGTCGGGGACAACCAAGAAAGGGCAGCCGAGTGCCATGACGAGCCCCCGAAGAAGAAGATGAATGGTGGGGACCAGTGCCACCCCGACAACCATGGCAGCAAAGATAACAAGAAGCCACTGGCTCCGGGCACCCTACGAAGTACTACAAGTACTACAACCATGGCGGGGAAGAGAAATTTGTGAATTGGCAAACGAAGTTGAAGCGGAACCCTAAGAGGGAGAACCCTATGAAGTACTACAAGTACCACTATGGCACTGGGCATGACACCGAGGACTGCTACTATTTGAAGAATGAAATAGAGTCCCTCATCTGCCGTGGGCACCTCAAGCAGTTCGTCGAAGGAGAGGCCGATGCCTCGTCATCCCAATAGCAGCAGTAGTAGCATCAGCAAGTAGCAAGCGTCATTGACATCATCGTGGGGGGCATGGCCTCGGGTGGGGCCTTGGCCTTGGCTCGAAAAGCCTACGCCAGGCAGCTTAACATACAGGAGCCTGCCCCAAAGAAGTAGAAGTACTCGAACGCTCCGTAGAGACCGAGCAGTCCACATGCCCTCGTCTTCACTAACGAGGACTTAGAGGGAGTTACTATCCCTCAGGACGATGCCCTCGTGGTCCTAACCATCATCTCTAATTTTATGGTGAAAAAGATCTTGGTGGATAGTGGCTCATCAACCAATGCCCTTTTTTACAACACTTACGAGAGAATAAAGCTTGCACCAGAATGGCTCCAGCCCACCGACGCTCCCCTCGTCAGCTTCTCCGGCAGCGTCATCATGCTAGAAGGAAAAATTACCCTACCCATCACGGTAGGGACAGTGCCACACCAGGTGACTTGGATGTATGAGCTCCTAGTGGTGAAGGTTACCTCTCCCTATAACGCAATAATGGGAAGACCAACCCTTCATGGCAGCCATGTCCTCTTATCACCTGGCCCTTAAGTTTCCCACCGAGCACGACATCGGAGTCGTTCGTGGAAACCAACATCCAATGTTACGTTGCGGCACTAAAAGGAAAGAATAAGGAGGCCTTGTCACTGGAAGGCCTCGACCCCCGGGAAGAGCCAGTGAGCCGAGGACCTCGTCTCGGTTCTCCTGGATGAATCAGCCCCAAAAAAGACGATCCGCATTAGGTCCAATCTCCCCCTGAACGCCTATCTGAACTGGTAAGTTTCCTCAAAACTAACACCGGCGTCTTTGCTTGGTCCATCGCTGACATGCCCGGAATTGACCCTTCAGTCATTACTCATAGGCTGAGCGTGGACCCGAGCTATAGGCTAGTCCGGCAAAAGAAGAGAAACTTTGCACAGGAACGATGGAAGGCTATAGGAGAGGAAGTTGATAAGCTACTCGACGCCGGCTTCATCCATGAGGTACATTACCCCAACTAGCTACCTAACGTGGTTTTGGTAAGGAAAGATAATGGGAAATGGCGGATCTGTATTGACTTCATAGACCTTAGTCGAGCCTACCCGAAGGACATTTTTCCTTTGCTGAGGATAGACCACCTCGTCGATGCCACCGCAGGGTATGAACTACTCAGCTTCATGGATGCCTTCTCTGGGTACAACCAGATCCAAATGCACCCAGACAACGAGGAGGAGACATCTTTCATTACTAAGCGCGGAACGTATTGCTACAAGGTAATGTCGTTTGGCCTTAAGAATGCAGGGGCAACTTACCAGCGCCTTGTCAACAAGGTTTTCAAGAATCTGATGGGGAGGAACGTCGAAGCCTATGTTGATGACATGGTGGTGAAGAGACTGAGGGCCGAAGCACACACCTTGGACCTATCCGTGACCTTTGATACTCTACGTAAATTCAACATGAAGCTCAACCCGAGCAAGTGTGCCTTTATGGTTACCTCGGGAAAATTCTTAGGCTTTGTCGTCACTCAAAGAGGCATTGAAGCCAACCCAAGCAAGGTACAAGCCAACCGTTTCATGTCGAAGTTGGCAGACTGCTACCTTCTCTTCTTCTGCACCATCAAGAAGCTGAAAAATTTTCAGTGGATGGAGGAGTTCCAGCATGCCTTCAACAAACTCAAGATATACCTCGCCTCACTCCCACTCCTCGCTCGGCCAGTATCAGGGGAAACTCTATATTTATACTTAACAGCCAGAGACGAGGCCGTCAACTCGGTCCTGGTGAAAGATGACGGAGTCCAGAGACCTGTATACTATGTTAGCAAGGTCCTCTACGACACCGAAACCAGGTACCCCGAAGTGGAAAAGCTAGCTTACGCACTCGTCATCTCGGCCAGAAAGCTTAGGCTATATTTCCAAGCCTACACCATAGTGGTCCTGACAAATCAACCCCTTAGGGCCATCCTCGCCAAGCCAGAGACTTCGGGACGCCTGATTAAGTGAGCGATAGAACAATCGGAGTTTGACATACAATACTGGTCGAGGCCCGTGATCAAAGCGCAAGCCTTGGCTGACTTCGTAGAAGAAAGCACTTTCAATAGGCTCCTCTGCCAGCCTCACGAAGATGAGTCAGAAGAAGCACGGCTGGCCGAGGAGGCCCCCCCTGCGTGGAGACTTTTTGTCGATGGTTCATCCAACGCCAAAGGGAGTGGAGCAGGCCTCATCTCCTGACCCCCGACGATGCCGTCATAGATTATGCGTTGAGATTCGAGTTCCTTGCATCCAACAACGAAGCCCTCTTGGCGGGGTTGTAGCTCGCCCGAGACCTCGTCTCTAAGCACGTCGAAGTCCTCAGCAACTCGTAGCTGGTGGTGAATCAAGTCAATGGTGAGTACGAGGCCAGAGAACAAAGCATGGCTAACTACCTCGCCAAAGTTCAAGAGTTAGCCCGCCACTTCTAACATTTCTCTCTGCAATAAGTCCTGTGAGCCGAGAACACTCGAGCCGACGCCCTCTCCAAATTGGCATGCACCTTAGATGCGGTCCTCGGCCGCTCTGTGTGCGTGGAAAGATTGCCTCAGCCCTCCATAGAGGACATCGAAATCCTCCCTGTAGAGGCCAAACTGTCTTGGATGGATCCTATCACCGACTTCCTACTAACGGGAAGGCTACCCGATGACAGGAAAGAAGCCCAAGACTCCGACGACAGGCAGCGCACTACACTCTGCTAGAAGGAAAATTGTATAGGAGGTCCTTCACTTTGCCTTACCTCCGATGCCTCCGCAGGGAGGAGGGCAAGTACATGCTCCAAGAAATTCACGAAGGCATCTGTGACAATCACCTCGGCGGCCGGGCCCTATCCCAAAAAACATTAAGGCAAGAGTACTTCTGGCCTATAATTCACAAGGATGCAGCCAAGATGGTGCGGAAATGTGATCAGTGTCAAAGAATGCCAACCTCTGCCATCAACTGCCCACCTCCCTCTTGGCCCTCAACAGCCCCTGACCCTTTGCCAAGTGGGGGATGGACCTCCTCGGTCCCTTCCCTTTGACGACGGGAGGCATGAAGTACCTCGTCGTTGCTGTGGATTATTTCACCAAGTGGGTGGAGGCTAAACCCCTAGCCACTATCACTATGCAAGCAATTCAGAACTTCTTTTGTAAGAACATTATTTGCCACTTCGGCCTCCCCCACATGCTAGTCACAGACAATGGAATACAGTTCGATGACGCTAAATTTCGAGAATGGTGCACCTCCCTCGGCATCAGACAACAATACACCTCAGTGGGCTACCCTTAGACGAACGACCTAGCTGAGGTTACAAACAAAACCATCCTAGACAGACTAAAGATCAGGTCAGATAGAGCTAAAGGCCTATGGGACGACGAACTACACAGCGTCCTCTAGGCGTACCGAACCACACCTCGGACAGTGACGGGAGAGACCCCTTTCAGCCTGACCTATGACACTGAAGCAGTGATCCTAGCAGAGATCATCCAACCGACGCTTCAGGTTCAAGGGTATACCGAGGCCGAGAATGATGAGGCTCTCAAAACAAATTTAGGCATACTGGAAGAAACCCGATACATTTCAGCTAGAAAACTTAGATGGAAGACCCGTCCCTCGGATGCGGAACTTGGAGATCCTCCGGATGTACCACAGATGAATGTAATTTTTTGATGAAAGTAATGAATGAATGAAGCAAAGTTCCTCTTCACCTCACCCAGGACATACACGCCAAGGCGAAAGGCCTGTTACGTGTCGTCACCTTGGAGTGTGGTGATCCCCTTGGCTATCTGCTCTTAACCCAAAGAAAATAATGAGACAGAGCCCTCGGCCTCGCCGATGGGATGCCTCGGCCTTCCACGAGAAAATGCTTGGTAAGAACAAGTCACGGGAGCTGCACCCCGATGGTGCTACTCCACCATGGCTCTTCTTCCACCCAGGTACCTCAGTGGTATACTTCGGCCCTAGACCTCGGCCATGGTGTCAGGTCCCTTCAGCCTTGCTTGGGATAGCACGGGATTTGGAAGCCAGGCAAGACCCACTTTGGATGAATAACTCTACCTTGGCTCCCAATACCCCGACAAGCTGAGACGAGCATGCAAATAAACAAATACTACGACTGAATTGTGTGTGCCTTGTGTATCGTGGTCTTAACCTTTTGGAGGGGCAAGGACTTCTCACAACAAAAAAGAGAAAGAGAAAGGGGAAGAGACAACATACACGAAACACAATAAATACAAAAAATGGATTCATTAACTACTCAGTGTTTGTCTTGTATAGCCTTTACAAAAATTTTGTATTGCCTTCATAAAAGAAAAGCAAAACAAATGGCAAGTATTACAACGATAAAAAAAAGGGGGGGGGGAAGTCTACGCCTACGCCTCATCATTGGCAAGAGGGGGAATGACATCTTCGGCTGATTGAGCCTCAACAGGAGAGTCAGGGATCACTTGCAGTCCCTCAACATCAAAATCTGGCAGCACCAGTAGGAGTGCCTTCTTGGTATCTTCAATATCATCAAGGTAGGACGACGAAGCATACTCCGCTAGCGCATCCAGGTAGTTGGAAGACTTCTTGTACACCTCCACCGCCTCGGCCGCTGCCTTCTTTGACTCTTCTACCGAATCTAGGGCTTCGACAACTTTCGCCTCCGCCTCGGCAACTTGCCTCTCCGCTTTCGTGATGATGCTTTCCAGCCGCACCCGCTCCATTTGCTCTTTGGAGAGCCCTTACCGTGCCTCCTTCAACTATGCCTCAAGGCACTACCGAACCGATTGCTCATCTAGAAGTGCCTTTTGGAATTTCTGGTACTTGTCCTCGGCAGTGGCAGCTGCTTTCTAGAGCTTCTCCCTTTCCTTCTAGAGCTTCTCCTCGGCGACCTTCTTCTCCTTCTCTGCCTTGTCAGCACGACCTATGGCCAGTCTTATTCAGTCCCTCAAACCGACAAAGTGTAGACAGGCCTGACTCAAAACCGATTAGCAAACAAAAAAAGGTATATAATAAAATATCGAAGAATGCCTTACCTCGGCCAAATGGTACAGGCCCTCATTGTAAATGGACTCGGGGTCACTTTGCAGAAGGTGGTAGGTCTTCCCAGCCCCTTCGATTCTCTCGTGGACCTTCTGTATTGATGGAGGGGCTGATGAAGGACTAGATGGGTGCTCCCCAAGCGTGGATCTCTGCACCACTTCCTCGGCCTACCTGTCAGTGTTGGCAAGCTTCCGCGGGGACTCCTACCTCGGTGTGCCTGCAGCGGGCTTCTTTCTGCTTGCCTCAAGCCCATCCATGGGCCTCTTCGGTGCCTCTACCCCGGTGATGGGCTTCTGCGATGCCTTCATCGTCTTCTTCGGTACCACCACTAGCGGCTTCCCCTTGGTGGGAACCTGCGGATCTCCCCCCTTCACTGGGGCAGGGGGTCAACTTCATCACCGTGCCTCTTCGGCGTTTGCCCTTCGGCTTTCTTCCCAGCCTGCTCCGCCCGGGCCTTCTCCAACAAACGTTGCTTGGCGTCCATTGGCACTTCTACAGAACAGCAAAGGAAAACAGTTAGTACATTAGCGAAAAAGAAAAGAACGTGGAAGATGCACTAACCACAGAACCTCTCCTACCGAGGGGGTCTTGGCTAATCCGAGCGAAGACTAGGGGGACCTCCTCCTTCACCAATGGTTTCACCTGGAATGTCCCCATCACAAGTAGGTGAATTACAGATGTAGCCTCTTTGTCTCGGAGCGGTGGGGAACATCTCTCGACGATGACGCATGCCTCCCCCCAGTAGGACCTGAAACGCCAGTCCTCGGGGCAAGAGACGTAGAAGAACTTATCCTTCCACCTGTGAATGGATGAGGGGTTATGCAAAGGCTTCACCCTCCTCGGATGAAAGTAATACATGTTGGCCTCGGAAGTATTCTTTCTTGGAATGAACATGGCACAGAATAACTTCAACGTTAGCTCCATGCCCCTGAGGCGAGCCTGCACCATCATCGCCATGATGGTCTTGAGGACGTTGGGTACGAGCTGGCTGATAGTGATGCCATACCACTCTAGCAACTCAGAGATTAAGGGAGGGAGGGGAAACCTAAGGCCATACTCCAAAAAATGTTGGTCGACACAAATTTCCCCCTCCTCGGGGGTCCACGGCCTATCGACCACATCGAGGACCCTCAGGTCATAAGACCAGGGTATGTGGAATCTCCTCGCCAAGGATTTGACCTAGCACACAAATAAGGAGCTGTCAAACTCCAAACACGGGACACTAACGTCAACACCCTTTGGGCAGCACTCCCTCCCACTGGTCCGACAAGTTCCACAGCATCATTCTCGGAGAGAGGAGATCCCTCGGGCTCCCTTGGCGACGCCAATGCAACGCTTTCATGGGGAGAATCATTCTCCTGGTAACTGCCCTCGGCACCCCCTGAGGTTAACCTCTCCCTCAAAACAGCCACCTCCTGTCGAAGGGGGGCTACGACTAAGGAACCCAGAGAAGACAGGGAAGAGGGGGTTGCAGGATAGCTCCCTCCCGAGATGTTTGGGAGTTCATGGCACTTAGGACCATAATCTGAAAATGACATGTTTTGATTACCTAAGAGAGGGCAAAATGTCCCAGAGAAGGGAAGAAATAGAAAAACTCTAGAGAGTTGAGATTGGAGAGCTGCGTTCACTCGAGAGCAAAGGCGTCTAAGTTCAAATGATGAAAAAAATCACTGCCATGACCCCTATTTAAAAGAAAATGAACGGCCTGGATTGTTCCGAATCTAACAACTAAAACTAGTCCACTCCCACCATCCAACTGTGATGCGCCACCCGATGCTCAGCCTCGGAAGACGAAACGATGCCCAAAGAAACGGTTCAGATCGACGCGAATCCAATGGATGCGAGAGCCCCCTGCTCCTACAAACCAGTTCCACTGCACCTCCTAGCGCATGCCCTTAGAAGGCGAAACAATGTCAGGTGGACCACGAAGATCGCCCGTGGCAACCCGCTAAGCGAACAAAAAGGCCCGCTCATTGTGGACCACTGGGCGGACCGTTCAACCCAAAAAATACATGACTCCTAGGACAACCGTCCCCTACATGGTAGCCCCCCTAACGTGACCTGCCCGTGCGTGATACGGGACACCTCCAAGCGAACCGAAAGGCCCGTGCCCTTAGAAGGCGAAACGATGCCGAGTGGACCACAAAGATCGCCCGTGGCAACCCGCCAAGCGAACCGAAAGACCCGCTCATCGTGGACCACTGGGCGACCGTTCAACCCGGCAAATACACGACTCTTGGGACAGCCGTCCCCTGCATGGTAGCCCCCCTAGCATGGCTTGCCCATGCATGATATGGGACACCTCCGCCAAGCCGAGGCATCCACATCGCACGCGCTTCCGAACTGAAGAGGGACGATGCGAATAGCGAAAATGACACCACCACAGGACATCCCTCGGCTGACGAATCCGAAGGAGTAACGACCACTACTCCCAACGACCGTAACCGAAGCTTTACTTCGACAACTACCCTCGTTACCAACCAAAATCAAGGCCTCACCTCGGTCTCAGGAGTGGGGGCAAGTGATGTGGGTTAGCTTAGCCTAGCCCACATCGGGCTAGGAGGCCCAACCCACCGACACCTGACAACGTCAGCCACAGAAGGAGCCCTGCTGCCTCCATACGGAGCCAACCACATAGCTGTCAAACGTACCCGCCAAGGCCTACAGCCTGACCTCGTACGGCTCTTATTCGGAGCGTTCATCTTCACCTACCCCCAGCACGCTCAAGTATAAATAAGAGGTAACTGCCCCTTAAAGGGGGCTGGAACAGAGAAACTCCAACATCACTCACTCATTTACTCCCTACACCAACCTTGTCTTCTTAGCATTAATTCTAGGAGATCTGGTGCATCCAAGGACTCTCTCCAGGTGTTCTCATGCATCCTCCCCTACTCTACACCTCATACTAACTTGAGCGTTGGAGTCTCTGCCTCGAGTATCTACCCCGAGGCCTCTGACACTCCTAGTCTTGTAGTATCTTTGGTCACCAAGGACTTCGCCTTGACTTGCGGTCCTCGGCTACCATAGTCCTCAAAAGGAATACTTTGTCTCGAGTTGCGGTCATCGGCTTCAATCAATCTTTTCCGAGGCTCGAAACCTGAAGAGTAAATTTACTTCATTGCCCCCAACTAATCCGTGCGGCAACTGGTACCATTGCAATTTTTAGCTGTAAACAAAATGGATTGATCAATACAAATTGATAATAAATATTATTAGATCATATATACGTTATTTTAGCTACAACATTCATACCCACTCTCTAAGAAAAAAGAAACGTTAATTTGACGTTTTCAATTGTAAATATCAATCATTAGTCCTATACATGCATTTTTAAGGTATACATATTTCAATTAAGTGCAATAACTTCAAAGGACAGTTATGGGGATGTTTGGAACGGTGGTCATTTTTCCAAAAAACAGTGCCACATCGGATCCACATAGGTGTTTTAACAAACACCCATATATATGAATATTTGGTTCAGGCGTTTATTGAAAAATTGGGCATGCCTCGTAAATGGTTTAAACAAAAACACCGTTTCCCCCAACGGTTGACTGATGTGTATCCTATGTGGTGCTTACCTGTCAGGACATACATGAAAAACGGTGATGAAAATCACCTTACCAAACAGCGTAGTGTTGCTCAATACCTACGTGGCAGAAGCATTTTTTCTTGAAAATCGGTTCCAAAAAGTGCCCACGCTTCCGGACACCATCTATATTAATCAACTGAGTGGAGATTCGTTGGTATATTAGCTGGTTCACTCTAGCATTGATGTGGAATCGATTCCCGCAACCACCGATTTGGGGAAAAGGGGGAGCTATTAATGGTGAGTGGCACCAAATACCAAAAAAAAAAGGAAAAAAACAAATGACAGTTAGGCTGCATTTGGAAAAGATGCAAATGGAGTGTAAATCCCGGTTCAGGGTAAATTTGCACTCTGGTTCACTTTTGCCTACATTTGGCAACATTACATTTTTGCATTGACAAATGTCAGGCCAATGCATATTTACATTGATAATAAGATGTAAAAGTACATCAATAAAAAAGAAGTAAAATTGCATTCAAGTGGGCTTTTGATAAAAAAAGAATATGCTTTATTGGAATTTGTGTTTACATCCATTACAACTAAAAGTCTCTTTGGTAAAAAGGTAAATTTGTTGATGCAAAACTAACCCAACTTTGCAATTTATATGAACCGTTTTGCACTATATATATTTGCATTCACACATATTTGTATCATTTCCAAATGCAGCCTTATATGCTAATTTGTATTGATCAAGTTCAAAACATTTCAAGTTAAAAGCACAACCTTAGTAATTAAAGAACCTGTAAATGCTAAATGATGACCATATTAAGCATTTTTCTCTTAGGCTGCATTTGGAAGTGATGCAAATGGAGTGTAAATCCCGGTTTAGGGTAAATTTGCACTCTAGTTCACTTTTGTTTGTGTTTAGCAACATTGCTTTTATGCATTGACAAATGACAGAAAACACATTTTCTAATGCATATTTACATTGATAATAAGATGTAAAAGTACATCAATAAAAAAGAAGTAAATTTGCATTCAAGTGGGTTTTTCATAAAAAGAAAGCATATGCTTTATTGGAAGTCGTGTTTACATCAATTACAGTTAAAAGTTTGTTTGGTAAGAAGATAAATTTGTCAGTGCAAAACTAACCCAACTTTACAATTTATATGGACCATTTTATACTCTACATATTTGCATTATTTCCAAATGCAACTCTAATTTCAATAAAAAATATATAGAGAGAAGAAACCATATAAAGAATAGTTTAATTATCTTTCTCAAAAACAAACTAATAATATGACAAAGTACACCAAATTACTTGTTTACAGCCTATATAATGTTGAAATAGATCAAAGAATGTGCTCAAACGATAATTCAATTAGGGCCGTACCAACCCGTTAGCTAGGGAAGCTTCTTTACTTTTAGTTGAATATTTTAAGTTGTGTATTCTTTGAAAAGGAGGTTGGAGTTTTATATATATATATATATATAAATATAAAATTAAACAAAAGGAAGAAGGAGAAGGTGAAAGAAAAAGAAAACTGCTCAAAGAAAGCTTTTGGCTTCTGTTTTCTTGATTTGTTGGGTGCCCATATTGATTGGTGGTGAGAATCAAGGATTTCAAAGAAATCAAACTCCCCTTCTTCCCCACATATAACATGCAAGCTGTCTACCTTTTGGGTATCTTTCTGAGCCCTTATAAAAGCCAGAGTTTGGCATACCCACTTTGTACTTCAAATCACGGCTAGATATTTATTTCTCTTGCCTTTAGTTTGTTCTCTACTCAGTCACACTAAAGTATTTTTGTGCTGTAAGCCTGTAAATCGCATTGCTTATAAAATTGAATGATATTTCTTTTCTCTGAGATGAAGAATCTTAGAAATCAAATCCCCAATTGTAAGCTCGATTACTAACACATACGCGTCAAGCTGTGAAGACCCTTAACGAATTAATTAACAATTAAATCATCCTTTCAAATTAGGCCCAAAGAAAATCGAATCATACAGATACAGTTTCTCTACTTTTAATATTCTTATTATATAAATTAAAGAGAATTTGGTTTGTTTTATATGAAAGATGACAATTCAATAGTTCGGCGGTGATTAATTAACTACTTTCCTAGGAAGATATTTGTACATTACTATATTCAATAAAATGGATTAAGAACTAAGCCCTAGGTCTAAGAAACTGACCAGTGACCACCAAGACGAACTGGTTGGACCCTCTATTTCCTTTTTCTGGACTTTGAGCCCATCTAACTCCAAAGCTATTAGTTGGATGGCCCACTGCAAAAGTGTAATGTACCATCTGCCATCTGGTTGAATGAAACGGTGTTTCCTTGACTTCATAGGCTGTTGGGTGGTTGTTGATTTAAGTGGGTCTTACCTGTCAACAGAACTGGATTGGGCCTAGATCGTACAATTATTATCAGTTTCTACCTGCATCAGTTTTAAAAATATTGCAAATAGCTTACAAGTTTTGAGATTATGGGCTATAGATGCTTTGGTCAGATGGTTTGGAGAAAAAAATTAACAAAAGAAAAATTCTACGCCTAACGTTAGAGCTCACATTTTCTCCATTTCTTAATTCTCTATTCATGCGGCAGATTTCAGCTAGGAATGTTAGGTGTGTAGACTTTGATGCTAAAATAGATTCATTTGTTCAAGAATTCTATTTTTTTTTTTTGAAATTTATGTGGAAATCAGGAAAAGTTTATTTTTCTGTGTATCATTTACCACCCATCTCCTAGGTGAGTAAATGTCTTTCCCACCTAAGGGAAAATTGTTAATACTTGAATGGGACAAAAATGCCCCTTTTAATAATAAAATTTTATGACTAAAATGATCATTGCCTTATTTACATTGGAAATAAAAGAACATGGGTAAATGCACTTACCCGGGTAAGTCTTTCCTGGGAAACACTTACCCGTGTAAGTAACTTTCCGAAAAGCAAATGGGGCCTTAATACTTTTAGGGGGTTTGTTTTTTTGGATTTTGAGAGGGGGGAAAGTTGTTCAATGGGATTTTGGTTTTCATTGACCAAGAATTCCATGTTCTTTTTTTAAATTTATGTGGAGATCAGGAAAAATTTGTTTTCTTGAGTATCACTTACCCTCCTAGGTGGGTAAATAACTTTCCCACTTAGAGGAAAAGTTGTTAACATTTGAATGGGACAAAAATGCCCCTTTTAATAATAGATTTTTATGGTTAAAATGGTCATTGCCTTATTTACGTAGAAAATAAAAAAAATATGGGTAAATGCACTTGCTTGGATAAATTTGTGCCAGGAAAAACTTACCAAAATAATTGCACTTACCAACATCAAATGGGCCAATTAATGATGGCCTGAAAAAAAAAAGAAAAAATTGAGGGGAAAAACATTTCTTAGTTGGTAAATTATATTGATACCTCCCTTTTCTAAAAGGTTGAAGTCGGAAATTAAGAGACTCAAATTTCTTATATGTGTTGTTATTTGTGGATTGTGAAAAACAACATAAACATACATAATACCATCAAATGGAAGATCCAAAATTCTTCAGAAAATGGTAAAGCTGCAATTGTAGGTACGTGGGGTTGCATTGCTTCTGTTTGGGCATCAAACCAGATAGAAGGATAAAAGATGAAACACATTTTTTTTTACGGGAAAAACTTCTAACCAATTAATCAGTATAAAGCAAAGTTCGTTGATAGACACCCATATAATGCAAACTGAATAGAAAGTTTCAGCCAAAATCAAAGCATAAAAGTTTCTAGTCCTAAAGACCCCTACAACATAAACATGCGAATATCCTCTCTATCAAAAAAATTTAGGGGGTGTTCTTTTTTTGGATTTTGAGAGGTGGGAAAGTTGGTCAATGGGATTTTGGTTCCCACTGACCAAGAATACCATATTCATTTTTCAGATTAATGTGGGGAGCAGGGAAAGTTTATTTTCCTGGGTAGTAGGTGGGTAAATAACTTTTCCACCTGGGAGGAAAGTAGCTAGCACTTGAATGGGACAAAAATGTCCCTTTTAATAATGGATTTTTATTACTAAAATGGTCATTACTTTTTTTACCTGAGAAATAAAAGAACATAGGTAAAATGCACTTACCTAGGCAAGTGTTTCTTAAGAAAAACTTATCCAAATAATTATATTTATCCAGATAAATAACTTACCAAAAAACGAATTGGGCCTTAAAAGAATGTATCAAAATCTCCAACCAAACTGTCATTGCATGCAAATCAATAACTCACTCCACTAAGCATTTAGAAAACAAGGTTATCATTCAGAGAAAAAGAAGCCAATTGATCAATTGGGCTGTTGGAAAGGTTATCATGCAAATCAACCAAACTGTCATTGCTGTTGCAAAGCAACA
The DNA here is from genome assembly GCF_000365185.1 of Nelumbo nucifera. The sequence continues at coordinate 324,277 of NW_010729214.1, read as the reverse complement.
TTCCTCAGAACTTCCATGGCTTCAGTCACCTTTGCTTACAAGTCTTAAGGTGACTCAATTAGGTGAAGTGGCCATGTGGCAACAAATCTGCTAAAGCCTCATTAATTGCTCTAGAGAAACAAAACAACAAGTGATGAAGTGAAGAAGGAAGGAAAGATTTTGCTTTTTATAAAGAGCTAGCTTTAGCCTTAGCATTGCCTTGAGGGAATAAAATGAAGTTTATATATTTATACAAACTTATAAACACTAGTAAACATGTACTTATATTTGCAAGTGATAATATCTCTAAGATAAAACTATTTAGAATTTATGAACATTTTCTGAATAGTTATAAGTGGGTCATGAGTAGTGGACGGAACGCAGGTACGTGCACAAAGGCACAAACTTTATTAAAGCAATTCATGTCATCAATATCTTTTTTCTTTTTTTATTCTTTTCAAGTTGGAAATATCTCTACTTTCCCAATAATAATTCAACATACATACAACCATATCAAAGCACCGTATATTAGGTATGCACGTAATTACTTTGATCTCTCTCGTTTTCTCTGTATCCTCATTCCATTCAATTTTATCTCTTATTTAAGCTTTTGGCACGATACATATCTCCGTCTTCAACAGAACCCAATTCCCTCCACAGCACCCACCACCTAGTAAACAGCTTTTTGATCAACGAAATGAAGTTAAAATGCGCTTTCCTTTTGTTTTCTTCTGTCCAAGATGCAAGAACAACCGTCCTTTTTTTCTAATCTCAGTAGTAAGTAGTACATTTATTGTTTATACTTCATATATGCAGTGCAATGGTCAAATTACAAACTCCGGCGAAAGAAACATCACAAAGCAATATCATATCAAACGGACGGAGAGAGAGAGAAGTAGCCGGGCTAAATAAAAAAACAAGAATTTGAAGGAGATGATGATCGATGAGAACGCTATCGAGCCAAGCAGTTGAAGGCTTCACTAGTACGTAATTAAGCTTGCTGGGAACTATGAAACCTGGTAATGAAATCGGAGGCTCTCTGGTCAATGTTAGGTTCCCATATCCAACCCAAAGTTCCAACATCATCGTAATGTCTTACCCTTCGCACGTACACTGCTTCGTCCTCTGATGATATTTCTCCTATATTTTTCCCATTGCATGGATAACAAACACCCACCCTTCTTCTCAGCTGCCATTATATTAACCCTAACAAATTCCCAATCTTCTCTCTCTCTCTCTCAGACCCTTTAAAGCTCAATTAAAGCCTTTAAAGCTCAATAAGGAAATAGATAGACACACACACAGAGAAAGCGCAAATGTCGCATTGGCATGAAGCCTCCCGACTCTCTACTGATGAATTTATAGCTAGGACTGGTCAGGAAGGAAGCAAAACCATTGGGCGGATCAAATAGTGGAGGATCTTTTGCCTTTGACAGGTTGTAATCTGTGTAGATTAAAGTAAGAACTAAGAAGCCCCAGTATCGCTATAATCCTCTACTTTTCAACCTCACCCCAACATTTTCTTTCTTCCTTCTCTGCTCTTCACCGTCGCTTCCAGTTTTCACGACCAACTTTTTATTAAATAGTAAAAAGTTAAGCAAAGTGGTGCGTACCCACTTCCCTACCCTACCGACACTACTTCTGAAATTGACTCCAACCAGCTTCCATTTTTATTTTATTTAATTTACCTGTTTTTTTTTTTCTTTTTGTCTTTCCGCCCATTATCAATATCAATACAATATCTAACATTGTGGTGAAGGTGCCAACTGAGTCAGCTGCTACGCTCTCTGCCTAAGTGCCTGTTGTAGCGGAGAGTCAGAGGCTCAGGATCCGATCCTGCCTTCACCTGAGTAAGGGTGTCAGTGGATCGATTTTAGATCGGAACCCATCCAAAACAAAATCAAAATTAATTTGGATGGATTGGATGAACCAATAAGACATATTGAATTAAATCAGTTCTGATTTAATAGTTCAAAGTATTTATTGGATTGAATTGAACTTGATCCATCCATAATAGATTTATATTGGATTGGATTGGATTGAGCCAATTAATATCTAACCTATTGATAAATTATAAAAATATAAGTGTCTGAACCATATTTAAATTAGAATGAATTTAAATTAAAACAGATTAAACAGTCCAAATATTGAATTAGACCGATCTAATGATCCAAATTATCATTGGATTGGACTGGAATATAATCTATTTATAATAGACTCACATTCGACAAAATTGAATTAGACGGAATCCAATCCAATTCACATCTCTAACCTGAATTCGTCTTGGGAATTTGGGATGGGGTTATATGCATATGGGAAATTGGGGATTGACTACCCAATTACCCATAACGGCCCACAATTAAAAAATGAGTTAACCTATCAGGTACATGGGTCACCTGAAACAGTAAGTTAATTTAAAACTATGTCTGGTAAAATTCTTAAATTATCCTTACTAGTAAGTTAATTTACTAATTATGCCCTTATGTTTAATTATTGTCTTGCATTATCTTTATTGTTTCTAACAATTGACTAGTTTTATATCTATCGTTAGCATTTATTAATGTTCCATTAAAATTAGTATATATGTAACACATGCATAATATTTTTTTAAACCCAATATTTTTTATTTGTGAATTCAAAATTCATTCAAGTAGAATAGTTGAATATGCTAAATACTGGTATATCATTCTGTTCCATCTATTCTTTCTAGTTTATTCAACCTGTATTTGTAATCACAGCTATGCTTAAGCTGTGTGCAGCATATGTTTATGCTTGATCCATAATGCTTATTTCAACATTAGATTCTGTTATGAAGATTTGGACTGAATAGCTGTTGTGTTGGGTTTTCCCTCATTTCTTAGATAGAAGAAATCAGAATTGTGTTGTTTAATGGCATAGAATTATGCAGATTAGGACGAGGGAGAGTGAATGGTGGGGGATAAATCAAATATGAAAATGTAAGGAATTAAAAGGAATAAAAAATATAATAAAGAAATGTAGCAAGAAATGCAAATGCGTTAACATGTGTTCAGGAATAACTAAATGGATTTAGGGATACATATATATGCTTTTTGACAGACAAAAAAAGGGAAATAAGCTTTTGAAACAGAAACAACACTAAAAAAGTGATGAAATGAAAAAAATATATAAAAATAAAAATATAAAAGATTCAAAAATAAGTTAATTAGAAAATAAAAACAAAAATATAAATAAATAAAAAATAAGAGAAATAGAAAAAAGAAGTAAGGTTCCATAAGAAAATAAGTTAATTAGGGAAATATTTTGTGTTTTATCTTTTTTATTTGCTTCATTATTCTCATAGTCAATTGAATAATTATTATTTGTATTTGTGCTTGCTAATATCTAATGTGGGCCCCACTTATTGGACCCGGGAGAGGGGTGCCTAGCCCCTTCCCTCTCCCATTCGAGTCATACCCGGACTGGTTAATCGAACAAAGGTGTTTTTAAAAGTCATTCTCGGCGGTCCCATCACCTTTATTTCCTCAACTGATGGGTGGTGACTCCAACTCAGCCCAAGTGAGCCGTTTTCTGACGCTCAAACTGGTAACTCCACTGGGGAGTTCTTGGACCATAGGTGGGGCCCATTTGGCTTGATTGCCTTTTCTTGTATATATGCATGCTTCTCTATCTCATTTTGTTAGAACAATAATTGCTTATTTTTCGATGATTATTAGATAGTTCTTTATTGCTTTATTATTGTTAATTCTCTATCTACTTATGCACATTCTCAACATATTTTCTGCATTAGATCTAGCATCCTATCATCCTATAGGAGAGGGTTAGAAGCCTAAGCCATGGGATCTAAGTACCTATTGATCGAGCTGAAGGTTCTCGACCAGCCACCAACTTGAGAAGCCCATTTGTCCAATGGGAGGAGGTTTAAAGGCTGGCAACTTTGTTGGATCTATTTGAGTTTAGGCGTCAACCTTCCCCTCATGTATCACACTACACGTGTTAGCCTAGTCAGTTAGGATGTTAGCCACCCAACTTGGTTTGTTTTACTATCCCCTTGTGGGGCCCACATAAAATAAATTACATAAAGTCAAAAAATATAAAAAAACAAAAATAGACAAAACTTTAAGAATCCAATAAAAACTAAAATAAAAAAAAGGACAATAGGATAAAATGTATATAAATTCAAAGAAAAAATATAAAATCAAAAATTTTAAAAATCATAAAAAAGAAAAAAAAATTGAGATAAAAGGGTAGGAAGAGTTAGTTAAGCATAAATAAAGATAAATAAAATTAAAAATTTAAAAATCCAAAAAAATGGATAATAGAAAAATAAAAAAAATAGAAAAAGAGAAAAAAGAAGAAAAAATGTAAAAAAATGTAAAAAAAATATAAGATAATCAAAATTTCCAAAAAAATAAAAATAAAAGAAAAAGTCAGAGACAGTAATAAATCCAAAAAATAAAGAGAGAGAAAAAATTAAAGGGGAAGTCTTTAAAGAGGAAAAAGAAAAACAAAACAAGAGAAAAAATATATACTAACAAGGAAGTAAAGAAAAAACGTAAGTAAAAAAATAAATAATAATAAAATAGAAAATATTTGAAAAATCCAAAAAACAAAACAAAAATTTTCTTGTAATATAACAACGTAAAATTAAAAATTAAAAAAAAATAAAATATCAGAAAAATCAAAATAAAAAAAATAACATAAGAAATTAAAAATCAACAAAAATAGAGAAAAAGAAAAATGAAGGAAGAAAAAGAAATGAGAAAAAAATTGCAATATTTCTTTTGGATAAAATTAAGGAAAATAAAACCAAAGCACAAAAAATGAAAAAATAGATAAATGAAGTACAAATTCATAATAAATAAAAAAAATCTAAAAATCTTAAAGGAATAAAAAAGAGTAAAGAAATTAAAACACAAAAATCAAAGGAGAACTAAAAAAGAAAAATATAAAAGAGAAAAAAGGAAAACTATTTAAATGGAAAAATTAACTAATTTTCTTTTGGGTAATTAATAAAAAATCAAAAATAGAAAAATCAAATAAAATCAATCATGAATTAAAATCCAAAAATGATGATAAAGAAATAACGATAAAAATAAAAATTAATAAAAATAAGAAAAAATTAAAAATATATATAGGATAAAAAATGAATGATAAAAAAAAAAAAGAAAAAGCAAGGTGCAGGACCCACATATTGTGATAGCATAGAAAAATTAAAATCCCAAAAATAATAATAATAAATAAAATCAAAAAAAAATTCAAGGATATAAAAAATAAATAACCAAATAAAAATTAATATATATATAAGTAAATGGAATAATTATAATAAAAACATGAAGATTCAAAAAACAAAGAAAATAGTTATAAAATAAAAATCAAACAAAATAAGTAATCAATCAAAGGGGAGAGAAAGATAGGAAAAGGAGAAAAAAGAATGAATAAGAGAGTACAAAAGATTCTCCATAATATAATAAAGAACAATGACTTTTAAACATTTTGGAATTGATACTAATTGGAAATCTCATAAAAAACTTAAAAATTTAATAAAAAATAAAAATATAACAAATGAAAAAATAGTAAAAATAATAAAAAATCAAATACAAATGGAGATAAGGACAAGAAAATGAAAAGTAACAAAAAGAAAGGAAAAGTAAAAAAGAGAAAGAACAAAAAGAAAATGTAAATAAAAAGAATAAAAGTGAGAAAATAACAAAGAAAGGTAATATAAATGGGTTAAACAAAAGAATAAATAAATAATACAAATTTCCTTTGGTATGCTTTGATTGTAGTTGTAAGTTTCGTAGCGAGTGAAATCTTTTTAGGTTCTTGAATAAAACATGTGTGTTGGTTGTCAATGATTAAATATATTCTTTCTTAAAGTGAGAATTGAAAAAGCATAATTTGAGATTTGTTTCAAATTTATGATAACCCAAATAAGCTGCTTAATACAAGTGTTTCAATCTAAATCAAGTTTTTTCTTCAGTTTGTGGTGTATTTTGAAAATATTCCTTGATTTCTTTGTTTTTCATGATAGATATCCACTTTCTTTGCATCATACTACATTTTGCATTTCCTTCAGCCTAATGCAACTAGAGCATAATAAACCAACATCCATCACACTCAGCTCCTTAACTTCCATATTTCCATTAATACCCTCGGACTCATTGATTAGATAGCCAACTCATAACGGCCTACCCTCTTCATAGATGGCCAGTCCATTCCCAGTTCCATGCATATTTCTTTATCTGCCGAGGTTTTTACCCCATCTGGTTTCAAACTAGGGGCAGACTGGTTTTACTATTGCTTTCTTGATGTTGTGTCGACATTAGGTGGTTTTAACATAAATGTTGCATTATGCATCATCCCATCTAAGATGCCTTAAAGCAAACCTCCCATTTACATAGCTTTTAGTTGATTTCTCATTCCCTTCAGTTGTCCAGGTAATGTAATAAAAACCAAAAGAGCAAATAAAGCAAATGCGACATTAATTCATCACTAAAAGGAGAAAAAACAAATAAAAAAAGGATGTTGCCAACCACTTTTCTAAATTAGAGGAGTTTCTTTAGGACAACGGCTACCAGTTCCAAAAGGGTTAGATAGTAGACTCAGAGAACCACATGTCATCAAGATCAAAAGGCTCCAGGGAGCCATATGTTGGGATAGGAATCAACATCAGTCCTTAATAAACTCAACATTGCCACTAAGTGTAATGCCCATTTGGGAAGATATAGCTAGGTTAAAGCAAAATCTAGAGAAATTAAAGCATTTTTAGTCCTCTCCTATGCCAAATTTCAACAAGTTGTGCATATACCCAGGGTTGGAGCTGCCAAAAGGAGTTAAAATTCCATAGTTTGAGAAGTACAATGGAAAATGTTATCTGTGGGTGCATTTGAGCACATACTATGGAGAGATGCTTCCACTTTGAGTAGATGAGAAGATTCTCGTTTAGCTTTTCCATTGGAGTTTTAAGGGTGAAGTACTAGCATGGTTTGCATCACTTGAAGTAGATAAGAAGAAAACTTGGAATCAAATGGCCACAACTTTTCTAGAACAGTTTGACTACAACATAGACTTGGCTTTGAAAAGAGAGACAGTAAAAGGCATACAAAAAGTGTCCGAGGAAAGTTTTGCTGAATACGCATACCGATAGAAATCCATTGTTGCTCAATTGAAGATTATCATCCCTTTGGAAGAAATGACCGAGTTGTTTTTGAGGACCTTAGAGACACCATTCTCTACATTCATGAAGTATTAGGATTTCAAGAGCATAGTCACTGTTGGAAAGAGAATTGAACATGACTTTCGATCTGGAATTCGCAGTCCGAGTGCAACCATCTCATGAAGTGAATGAAGTACAAGTTGTTGTTGATAATTATCTTGGAGTTGAGTCTTCAAGTCAGAAGCATCTTGCTTCTTCGCAATCAAATAAAAGGGTTAAGAGAAAGCTTACTCCTCTCTCAATTCCACTTTCTCAGTTACTTCCTCGGCTAGTACAAGAAGAACGTTTGGTTACACTTCAGCCAAAACTAGTTCCAAATCCACTCCCTCAACGGTTCAGATTGAATACATTCTATGATTATCATCAGATGGCTAGACATCCTACTAATCAATGTATACCTCTCCAGCTTGCAATACAAAATCTTACTAATAGTGGAATCGACATACTACAGGTTTTTATCATGTGGTTTTGTGATCATTTTTTATCTTGCTTATAATCGAAATTGCAAATAAGCTGAACTACGCTCGGCCTGCTCCCTCATGAGGGGTACGTAGGTAGCATGGGTAGTGGCGCTTGGGTTCAACCAGGATAATAAAACAAAAATAAGATCTCTTAATCAAGTAAAATGGAAATTAATCATCTTTTCATTTATCTAACTTTTCAATTCTATACTTCTTCATACCTACTAAACAACCCTAGGTTGCCCCCTGATAGGTCCTACCCTACCTCAACCATGTCATTCATAGCATGTTTTCTTTCATTCACTTTACTAATGCACACAAACACAGACTCAAGTTTTCCCTTTGTGATGCTTCATGCATATGTTATCCATTGTTTGAGGACTAATGCTACTTTAAGATGAAAAAAAAGGAGAAATCTAGAACAAGATGAGATTAACTTGAAGATTTTGGACATGTTGCCAATTCTCTATAATCAAAATAGAAGTGACCATTTATTAGATTACTCAATTGTGCTTAAAAAATCCTTTGTTACGAAATCATCTTTTCATCCTTTATTTACCGTTTTGCATAATAAGTTTAACTTCTTTGGTTTGGTGTTTTTCTCAAAAAAATGTCTGCTCCTATTGACAACTAGATCAATAACCTGCCAAGAGTTTGATGAGCTTAAAGAGATGGTGGTTGCCTTGGGCTCCAAGCTGGATTAGTTGATATCTCAAATCAGAGCAAACCCATTTCTCATATCCCCATCTAGCATGCCTTTGTCCTTGCCAGCCTTCATAGCATCCATGCCCACTTTCACAACCTTTAGGCCACTACCTCAACCAGCAACCTTATCTTCCAAACCAGCCATTCAAGGATGTTCACCTAGTGGATCTACATTTTCCAAGAAACCATTAGTCATATCGATCTCACCTTCAACAACTTCACCTCATGCATCTTCATTACCTAAGTTGTCACCACAAGCTCCACTAGTTGCTCCAGCCCAAACAAACCAACATGACCAACCACCCAGAAGAAGGAAAGAAGGGCACTCACCCAATTACTATGCTCTCATGCTCAATTGTTACCTTTTCTTATTTCAAAGGGATATCTCCAACTAATGAAATAAAACCACTTTCAACAACTCATCATTGTTGGCCACTGAAATTTGTTATTCAAGATCTCATCGATGGGGGTGTATTTGATCAAACCAGGGAAATCCTAGACATGGCACCACCAATGCCTAAGAAACCGATTCATTAGAAAATCTTATTAGTTTTGTTGCATTAGAAACTTCTTTTCAGTTATTCCTTTCTATTTCGCTTTCACTCTTTGGTAGTTTGGAAATGATCTTGATTATTGTACAACTCATATTTCAAATTAATGAAAGTTTTTACTTAGTTGTTTCATTTTATTGTTCTACTTTTTTGCTTTGAATAAAACAATGAGATTTAATAAGGGGGCTTTCTAATCTAGGAAAGAGATGAAGTTGCCACTTCCCTCAAGAAGAGTGTACGAGCATAGTTTTCTTCAATCATATGCTCAAAATAATCCTCAAGGACATAACTTTATGAAAAAATGATTGTTAATTGAAGGTCCATCACTGAAAATGTCTAAGGAGGGAGGGCAATCCTATTAGACCAAAATAGTAAAATCCATTCCCAAGCACGTCCATAGATAAACCCACCATTGATAGCTCAAATTGGGGCAATTATAAGGTTGAAGACATTGTGATGGGATATGTGCTCCTTTGTGTCGTTCCTTGAGCCATTATTGAATGAGCATTATATTAACTTACTGCATTGCTAATTATTTAGGGAAAGGACTGGAGGCCACTATTGGTCATTTTTATTACCTCAAATCTCTTACCATTGTTAGCACCACTAGTTAGGCCATTGAGCTAATTTATTGGACTTTCTTCTTTATTAAACCAATCAAATTCCTAGGATGCTTCTTTCCAAAGGGTTAAAAAAAAAGTTTAGAAAAGAGAAAAAAGAGAGAAAATGGAAAAAGGAAAGAGAAAAAAGAAAAGAAGAGGGGAGATGGAATAGAATCAATCTCATTCGGGTAGCCTCAAAGTTTCCAAGTGTTAAAGTTGTTAAATGACATAAATACCCTTAAGTCACTTAAAAGTGAGTTGTGCTTAACATGTATTTATTCCCAATGTATTATGCATTTAATGGAGAAATTATAAGAGGCCCTCTTTTATTCGATTGCTCTATCCCTTTTTGTTAAACCATATTTATTATTCATTTCACTAGTTATCCCTTTGAGCCTTTGTAGGAATCATTCCTTAAAAAATAAACCCTCCTAAGAGGTGAATGTCAAATGTTCAATTCTACATGTGAATCTCAATCAATTGAGAAGAAACAAAAGGAAAGAAATGAATTTGAAAATTTAGGGCATGTGCACAAATTAGGATAATAAAAAAATAGCACAAAGGAAAGGGGGTTACAAAGATAAACTAGGGTATCCAACTATTGTGAAAAGGAGAAGAAAAGAGAATGTGAGAGCAACTGGGGAAATTTGATAATCAAATCAATAAGATATTGTCCAGTAGTGACATCCATTCTCAATTTTTTATTTTAACCGTATCTATTTACATTTCATTTTATAATAAAGTCCTCCTTGATCACTCGGGTGCATAATCCATAATATTGAAAGACATGAAGAGAAATTTGTTTCATTTATGATTACGAGAGTGTTTGATTAAGGAAAAATAAGAATACAAAATTTTGAATAAATCCCTAAATAAGGATTCAAGCATCTGATACCCATTATAGTTCAAGTTTCTTAAGCCTTTTTATCCCTTGTTTCAGAACCTTTGTCCTAGGCCATGTTTTGTCCTAATTGGAAGTCCTCCTCGATCCTTGAAAAATTGATAAAATTGGCACTAGATAGACTTGAATGGGTTGAAGAAGAAACAAAATGAAGAAGAAAAGAAAGAAAGAAAAAAGAGGGAAAGAAGAAATCAAGCCTGATTCTTTAAAGCTAGGGGCAAAATGGTAAAAAAAGAGAACATTCTTATTAAAGGTGCAATGCATCAGGGAATTGGATGTCAAAACAATGAAGTGACGAATTATTGGGAGCATGACAGAATTACCTCTTAATCAAGTTTGTGCAAATCTAGCTTCATCCCTCATTTGAGCTTGCCATCAACACCCATTTCGTTAAATCATTAGTTTTTCAATGCTAAATTAAGCAGTCATCCTCTTTAGGAGTGATCCTTCTTAATTGATCCAGACTAGGGCAACCCCCCTTTTGATGGGTGTTTCTCGATTTGAACCTTTGATCGGAAAATCATTGCATATCCAATGTTTATGTCCTTGATATTTGAAATATGCTGATTTCTTACTCAAGTCTAAGAAAGTCCCCAATTCAACTATCTTTGAGTATCCATTGCTTTGAATCATTTGAATGTGTCATTTTGCATATCATCTCTATTGTATTTAATTTTTAATCATACCTCATTTTGTTTACAAAAAAAATGCATTGTGTTTTTTTTTTTAATTAATTGATTAGTTAAAAATTCCATTTGAAAGTGACATTCATCATATGAAGAATTGTGTTTTTCATTTAATCATATTATGTTTTTTTTTTTTTTTAAATCACCTAGCTTCAAGATAGTTATATCATTTTCCTACCTTATGGCATAGAAATCATTGTTTAATCATAATAATCGTATTCTATTTTAAAGTCCGTTATGGCATTAAAGTCCTTCATGGCACTGAAGTCCATCACTGTAAAATATCAATGTTTTGTGGATAATTGCATTATGGCATAACATTTGCTTTACAACATAACACATTATAGATATAGAAATCACTACTATTTCAGCTGAAGATTTTTACTTCCTCATCTAATTTCAGTTAAAAGTCACTCATATGAATTTAATATGTTTCAAAGTCCCTCATGACATTAAAGTCTCTTGTGGTAGTAAAGTCCGTTATGGCATTAAAGTCCTTCATGACAGTAAACTCCCTTGCAGCAAAATATCAATATTGTTTTAAAAGATTCATCTATATCTTACTTTAATTAGTGCTTCAATTAAAAGAGAACCATCAAAAGTTATTGATCTCTTGTATGAATTATATTTGTCTCAAAGTCCGTTACGGCATTAAAGTCCCTTGTGGTAATAAAAGGCCCTTTATGACATCAAAGTCCTTTGTAGCATTAAAGTCCCTTGCAACCAAGATATTAACGTTTCATTGTTCATTTCCTAGCATATTGTGAATTGTTATTTGCATCACAGCATAACACACATTAGACATGAAAATTATTTGTTTATATCATTAACTTCTCATTTGAATTGTATATATTTTAAAGTTCATTGCGACATAAAAGTCCCTTGTGGTAGCAAAGTCCATTATGGCGTCAAAGTCCTTCATGGCACCAAAGTCCCTTGTGGCAGAATATCAATGTTTTGTGGATAATCACATTGCAACTGTGAGTATTGGGAAATACCTCACTTGGGCTAAAATGGAGTTGCCACCCATCAGATAAGCGAAATGGAGGTGATGAGACCCCGAGGATTTACATTGGAAAACATTTTGATTTATTAGTGACTCTAAAGCTCGAAGAATTAGCTGAACCAGTCTAGGTAAGACCCAAGTGGGAAAGGGAAGGGGTTAGGCACCCCTCTCCTGGGTCCAAAAGGTGGGGCCCACATGATGATCCTATAAAGAATAACTACAAAAAAGAAAACATTTAATCCATCAAAAACAAACAAATATCAAACAAAGAAAGAAAACATAAAAGAAATTCCTCTTATTTTTGTTTCTTTATTTTATATTTGCTTATTATTATTATTATTTATTTTATTTCACTCCTTTTTGTTTCTTTTATTATTATATTTTATTTTTATCTTTTTTCTTATTTTTATTGTTATATTTACATTTTGTATTTATATTTACTATATATATATATTTATTATTCATGTTATATTTATTATTTCATTTTTACCTATTTTTATGAAACCTTATTTATACAGTTATGCACTAATTATGGAACCCTATTTATACAGCTAGCAACTAATCTACCTATAATTCCAGATTTTTTATGATATATTTTTATTATTGTTTTTAGGGTAAAATACAAAAATCTCCCTTCAAGTTTCTAACAATCATAAAAACTTCCCTTATAGTTTCATATTACCAAAAACCTCCCCTGAACTTTTAAAAAAATTAACAAAAACCTCCCTTATGTTACTAACTTAGACAAAAAACGTTTATCGATCTATAATTTTTTTCCAAATACCCATTTTACCCTTTTGTAAAATAGCTCGTGTTCAAGGTATTCAAATGCAAAATTTTGCCATGTCAGTCACAATGAGTTGTGCGTGAATTTCGCCACTTTAGTATCAAACTCCGTTTAGATTTTAGAAGCAGCTTTCTTCTCTAGTTCCTGAAAATCTCTTGCTTTTACGAAAACATGGAAAGCATTTCCCTATCCTTGTTGGCTTCGTTACGAAAACCTCCCTGTAGTTAATGAAATTTATATGAAGTTTTCATTTAAGATATGGGCTCTAATCAATTTGAAAGTTTACTATTCATCTTCTTTGTTGAGAGAGCGGCAGCGAGTAGACTTTCCAACACCAAGTAACAGTGGCAACCCCCTCCAATTCTCTCTTATCTTCTCTCTCCCTCTCCCTCTCTTCCTCTACTTTTTTTTCTCTTTCTTCTTCTTCGTCCCACTCCCCACCACTGTCACCACCCTTGTTTCGTCCCACTCCCCATCACTGTCACCGCCTCTGTTTCGTCCCACTCCCCACCACTGTCACCACCCTTGTTTTGTCGCACTCTCCACCATTCCCTTTTTTTTAGCCCCAAAATTTACTCCCGGTGGAGGGCTGGCCACCGAAATTTTATTGATATGCAGAAAACCTTGGAGGGGGGATGTGATGCCTTACCCCTCGCTCTATACAAAGGAATCTTGGATCATATAAACATAAAGTGTCCAAGCAACCTAGAATCAATGAATTCTCAAAAATGAAAGACCTAGACCATCTGTTGTAATCAAGTTCTGTACGTGTGAAGGAAGAGTATCTATGCAATCATAAATAGTTTTCTGAGACGCTAAGCAACCAAGCTTTGCAAGAGCATCCGCCGGTTGGTTAGCCTCTCTGTAAATATGAACACACGAGAAATCCAATCTATTTCTAAGCTCCTGTACCTGAGACAACCAAAACCAAAGCTTCAAAGGGGTTGTACAAGTACCATTGAGTATATCAATCAAAAGTTTGGAATCTGATTCCACCATAATCTTATCTAAGTTAAGGGCAACCGCCAGGTGTAAGCCATCCAGCAAATCCATAGCCTCTGCAACTAAATTGGAGTCCAAACCATAAGTGTTAGAGAAAGCACTAATAAAATCATTTCTTCCATCTCTAATGATACCACATGGGCCAGGATTTCCTCTGAAAGCACCATCAACATTCAATTTAATGTAACCCCCGGAACCGCCAATAAATGCACCACCTTGATGTATCTACTCTTAATTGGGTGAATCCGCAACCCCAAACCCTGTAAAGAGAGTTGTTGATTAAAACTTACCTTGTGGGTGAGATTTAGAGGAGAGGAGAACTCATGAATCCATCGCACTATCACCCAAATCACCATATTAGAGCATCTAAATTTATTTTCCATTTTGTGCCTGTTTCTTTCTTCCATATTTCATAGACTATAAAACAAGCAATCAACCCTACTGTAACAGCCCATTGATTCTTTTCCGAGGCTGCTAAAAACTAAACAGAGAGAAGCTCCTTAATACTCTCATTACCCCTTGAAAGGGAGCCTAAACAATCTGCTAAAGAAAAGCCAAACTTTTCGTGCAAGACATCTATGCACCAACAAATGGTTGATATTTTCCTCTGAGTGATCATGATAGCAAACACATTTGGAGACAAAAGGGACTCCCAATTCCTTTATATCAGAATCCACCCCTACCTTCCCAATCATAAGTTTCCAAACAAAGAAGCTTATCTTGGTGGGTACTAAAGCATTCCAAACTACCTTGTACCAGTCCATCGTAGGTTGAGTAGTTCTATAGAAGGACCAAGCTGATTTTACAGAGAAATCCCCTTTTGCCTCAAGAAGCCAAACTATCTTGTCTTGGTTGTTAGAGAGCTTCTCACCTAACCCTTGAATACTGTTGACAGCCTCCTCCTCAAGAAAACCCCTAACCCGATCCAGGTGCCAAATTCTTGCCTCATCAACAAATCACACACTCTCAACTACAAATTTAGACCATCTAGCTGAATGGCTTTCTCAATTAAAGGATCATCCATGGTCCAATTATCAAACCAGAAGCTGATTTCTCCCCTTCCCACTAGCCACCTCGAGAGAAGGGCTAAGTAACCTCTTAGTTCCATGTTAACTTTCCAAGTACGAGAACTGTAGCAAGGAGGGATGGCTGTATAGAAATGATCATGCTTCAGCACCTTGGCTTTGAAGAATTCAGCCCACAAAGAGTTTTGAAAAAGCACTTGCCACAGATCTTTCAACCTGAGGGCTTTTTGGACATCTGATAAACTTTTAATTTGTAGCCCACCTTCAGAAAAAGGTCTCACAATTTTTCTCCTAGTGATCCAATGACGATGGATATGAATTAGACCAAAGGAATCCTTTCATCAACTGCTCTAGGTGCTTGATAACCATTTTGGGAGTTGCAACTACCGACATCAAGTATATAGGAATACTACTCAAGACATGTCTAATTAGGACTAGCTTACCTCCATCGGATATCACTTTCCCTTTCTAGCCCAAAATTTTTGTTGCCACTTTCTACACAACCCCATTAAAGGCTTCTGCTTTCACACAGCCCTTACCAATTGAGATACCAAGGTAGGTGAAGGGAAGAGGCTTACGCAGGTAACCCATGGTTGAAGTTATAATTTGGATTCTACTGTGAGAGGTTTTTGTTGAAGTGAAAAAGTAGCTCTTTGCCTTGTTCACCAGTTGACCCGAACATTGCTCGTACCTTCGGATTATTAACATGACTTTCTCTAACACTTGCTTGGACCCTCTTGTGAAGATGATGGTGTCATCAGCATAGAGACTGTAGGTGATAGGAGGGTATCCCCTGTGGGTCACATAAACACCTATAGGATACTTTTCACCCAGCTTGGACAAGTTTCTACTGAGTACCTCTTCTGTAATGATAAACAAATAAGGCAAGAGTGGATCCCCTTACTGTAAACCTCTGGTGGACTAAAAATACTTGTGACTCCTCCATTCCAAAGAACTGAGAACCAACAATTCACAACCACTTTTCTAATTAGCTCAATCCAGGCTTCACTGAAACCAAACTGTCTTAGGACATTGAAGAGAAAGTCCCAATTCACCTGATCGTAAGCTTTAGCCATATCCAGTTTAAGCACTACATTTCCCCCCACTACCTTCCTTTCAATAACTGTAACCAATTCCTGCACCAAAGCTACATTATCCATGATGTTTCACCCCTAAATGAAAGCACCCTGCTATTGTGAAACTAACTTAGGTAAAATGTCGACCAATCTCTTAGTAAAAATTTTAGCAATAATTTTGTAGCAAAAATTACCTAAGTTGATGGGACAGAAATCTGTGAAACTTTCAGGAACCTTGCATTTTAGAATCAAAGTAATAAAGGAGGAAGTGCAACTCACCGAAAGCTGGCCACCATTAAAGAAGAATTGGACAAACCCTACCACATCCGCTCCAACAATATCCCAACATAAGACAAAAAAAAATGTCCTATGAATCCATCTGGCCCTAGTGCACTGTCTCTGTCCATAGCATGAAGCACCTCTTAAATTTTTGTCTCAGAAGGAACAACCAAAAGAAAGTCATTGTCTTCCTGATTTGCCGCACATGGAATGACTTCTAGCAAATCCTCATCACCAATAGCCCCTTCCTTTGAAAGAACACTACAAAAATGGTTTACTGCGCCTTGTTTCATTTCCTCTGGATTAGCAATCCAGTCATCTGTAGAATTTTTTATTTTGCAGATTTTGCTTCACATTCGGTTCAGCTTAATAGAGAGATGAAAAAATTTTGAGTTTCTATCCCCCTCTTTCAACCATTTAATTCTAGATTTCTGCCTCCAAAAAATTTCCTCCTGTTTGTGAACTTCATGAAGTTTCTTCCTCTCCTCTCTTAACTCCATGAAGCTAGTAGCAAAATTCATCTATAAATGATTCGTTTCAGCACGTT
The DNA here is from genome assembly GCF_000365185.1 of Nelumbo nucifera. The sequence goes on along the minus strand of NW_010729214.1, from coordinate 307,472 downwards.
GAACCCTATCTTCTGCCTCCTTGATAGTTTGATGAACATTCCCAAAAACCTCCCAATTCCATTGCTTGAGTTTACTCCTTAATTTATGTAGTTTGAGAAATAACCTCACCAATGGATTGGCGTGAACCTCCTCAATCCAGCAATCCCTAACAAACGCGTGAAAAGAGTGATGAGAGAGCCACATCTGCTGAAACCTAAAAGGCTTGGGACCTGCCTATCTTTCCTCCTCAACAGAAAAAACTAGAGGGCAGTGGTCTGAACAGGTGCGATTAAGATGAATCACATGCTTCAAAGGGAAGGATTGAGCCCAGCTGTAATTAACTAGAACTCGATCTAAACAAGCCCAAACACAGTCCAAGCCTTCTCTGTTATTGCACTAGGTGAATCTGCTTCTAGAGAAACCTAAATCTACCAGGCCTGCGACATTTATCAGATCAACAAAATCCTCCATTGCGAAGACATCAAGATTTCTTCCCCCCACTTTTTCCTCTCTACAAGTGATCACATTAAAATCTCCAGCTAGCAACCAGGGCTCAGAAATACTAGAGGCTAAGTTCTGAAATTAAAATCTCCAGCTAGCAACCAGGGTTCAGAAATACTAGAGGCTAAGTTCTGAATTCTGTCACAAAGAGACATTCTTTCTATCCGATCACATTTGGCATAAACAACAGAAAGAAAAAATATCTCATTGGCAGCGATGGTGACTTTCATAGTTAGGATTTGGTCACAATCCTCAATCAACTGTATAGAAAAAAAGATATTCCAAAATAGAACAATTTTACTATTGATATTAACCATAAAACCAGTCATGTTGAGTCTCCTGGAAATCTGAGAGAGTCTATCATCCCCAATCATGTGTTCAGATATTGCTACTACACCTAACTTATGCAGTTTGCAAAGTTTTTTCAAACAAGTGATAGAGGGATCATTTGCAATCCCTCTAATATTTCTGAATAGACCATTCATTGAGAAATTCTAGAGGTAGTCATACCTTGGCTAGTTTGCGATTTGGTAACTGGTCTGTTCTCACTCTGTACATATTTTTTACGAGGCCTTTTCTTACAAACCACCTGTGTCCAGTTCGCTTCCACCTCTAACCCAGCTTTGTCATCAGGTAATGCAAAGGATGAACCTTGAGCTCTTTTAGTAATTTTATCGAGCAACTCGGCATCAAAATTGATGACGTGTTGTACCCCCTACGAGAAAGCCTCTCATCCAATTCCAGCTTGGATTTTTGCAGATCCTCAAGACTCCAGATCCATTCAGGTTTCCTAGACGAATAGGAGATTGTCTCCAGATTGATTAGCCAAACAGGCTTCAAACTAATGTCGTCTTTGGAAACAAAGGATTTTTGCACCCCCTCTGTAGGTAATATCATCTGTTTTGGGAATTTAGTTTGTTGAGTCTGGATCTCTTTTGCATTTGGATTTTCTATCACTTCAATTTTTTGGACAGTTGTTAGGGTTCTTTGAACTTCCTGGTAAACCTGCTTCACAATTTTTTTTCCTAAGTGCTTGTTCAGGTTCTATAGGCTTTGGAGCTGAAGTGGATTTAGACTTGGCGACTTCTCCCTCAGATTTCGAATTTCTCTTCAGTTTCAGTTTGTATTCCCCCTCACCATGACCATGTTTGAAGCAGAAGGTGCAGTATTTGGGGAGGTTCTCATATACTATTTTCTGCCAGAAACCCTCCTTGCCAAGCCCAACCCAAACACGACTAGGGTTTTCTTTCAACAGATCAACCTCCACGCAAACCCTAGCCACGGTTGTTCTGGTTAAATAAGCAGTTGCCGGATCTACTTTTAGCACTCTTCCTGCTACATGCGTAATTGATCACAGGTGTCTGTCATTGTACAGGTTAATCGACAACATTGGCAGAGAAATCCAAAGAGGAACCATTGAAGGTTCCCATCCTAACTCCAACCCAGGCATCCATTTCAGAAATCTTAGAAGAAAATCCTTGATAAAAACAACCACTCGCAGCCAAACCCCAAGGTAAGGTATTCCTCCTCACTTTCAAATTTGGGAAGCACATGCCTTAGATCTAATGCAGTTATAACAATAGATTTTTGGAGTCTAAACGTACCTACCAAAAATTCCCTGATCTCCGCAAAGGAAGGGTGACCATATGAGCAATTTCCAACCAGTGCGAATTGGAGAGGGGAGAGAGATTTCTCAATATCTTCTTCTGAGAAAAGCACTGCCGGTTCTCCCCACCTGATCGAAGGTACCTTCAAAGGAATATCAACTGCTGGTGGATCAAGAACAGTAGGAAAAGGATTCATGGAGGTAGCAACCACCGAAACAAAGGAAGGAGCACCTCGAGAATCCCTAGGCGGCTCCCTCATTTCATTCCCCACCATTCCCTTTTTATTTTGTATAATTTTACTAATTAATAGGACACAAGAATGGAATCAAGTTAATGTTATTTTCCCAAGAAACATAATATTATTCTCTGTGCTTGTAGCAAATAAACCCCTTCAAATATAATTTTGCACATCTTAACGATATTTTCTCCAACGCCTCTCTACTTGGACTTGCATTATGTTGAACTCCATAATCGGATTGGTGGAGGAAAAACAAAGATAATTATAATCAAGTATAAAAGTTGTTGCAACTCCATTAATGGATTCTTCAAAGATACTCTATTGTAAAAAGCCCCTTCAACGCCATGGTTCCACAAGAACCCTCTTCCTTGTCATAGGTTTTTCGAAGATTTATTTATTTGGATGTTTATTTTCCAAGTCAGTCAACTGGTTCCACAAGAACACTCAGACTTTTGCAACTTCAAATCTCCTCTCCATGCCATGCCAGGCATCTCTTCCTCTTCTCTCTCCAACTTTAATAGCTAAAATCACAAAACCCCAAGACCAAAACCAAGAAGATTAAATCCTATTTCCTGTTTTGTTTCAGGTTCAAAGGTCGAGTCTTTGACCCCAACTGACATGAAACAAACAAAAACAAACAATGGTGATGGCGGTCAGAGAAGAAAGTGCTGGCTCTCCTGGTCAAGTTGGTCATTAGCTTCAACTTTCTTCTGACATTATTATTGTTTGATCTCTCCATTATCTAATCTAACCATCTTACCCTGAATCTGAAAAAGGCAAGCAGCCAGGATGAGAGCAGTGTCGATTCTCTTTAATGGCAGCCTCGCATTGGTGGTGAATTAGTTGCTTAACTCCCCCGAGACCAGCATAGAGAAGCTTATTTTCCTTTCGTTCGCCCGCTTGTCCAAACTATCAACAACTAAAGGAGGTGCATCAAGCATCCCCACCGACATCCTCGACATCCAGGTTACAGTGGAGGACGGCTTTATGATGGTGATATGAAGCACCAACAAGAGAAGGGGGAAGAGGGCGGAGATGAGGGAGGGTGCAAATACAGGTATGGTTGGAGCCCAGAGATGAGGGAGGGCACTTCACTAAAGACCACGTTATGTTTTTTGTGAGGAGCATCGACGTGAAAGATTTTGGTGGCGCTGGGTTTCTTCATTCGGAACACATGAAATGGTAAAAAGGATAAAATGGGTATTAAAAAAATAATGTATCAACCAACCATTTTCCGTTTAACATATTAACGGAAGGGAGGTTTGTGTTTAGTTTTTAAAAAATTCAGGGAAGGTTTTTATTAAAGTAAATCTTGAGGGGAGTTTTTTATGATTGTCAGAAACTTGAAGGGAGGTTTTTATATTTTACCTTGTTTTTATTTCATTCACTTTTTAGGTCTGTACTATTTTCTTCAACTGACCTTCCCCTGTCCACTATGCTTCAATTCTGTTATCTCCTCACATCCATCATTCCCTCCCTTTCTTTTCCCCCTTTTTTATTTATTTTAAATCAACATTTATTGAATTGCAACCTTTTACTAAATCCTCTACCAAAGACTCCAAATCACTGGTTAGTAATCCCCTCTGAATTAGACGTTAGGCATAACAAGCAACTAAAACAATATCTCTGCCTACAAGTTCAATAAACTGAGCAATTATTCAGTTGAATAAGCATTAACACAGTATAGTATTGGAGTGACGAAAACATACAACTAAAAGGAAAAAGATAGTCAATCTGAATGAGTAGAGATATTAGCAATAACAACTAGAGGATTGATTTAATAATGAAACCAGCTACAAAAATAAAGAGGAGAAAAGAGATCACTATAGAAGAAAATAACAAAGTAGAGAAAATACAAAAAAATAAAAAATAACAAATAAAAGATAAATATGGTTAGGTAAACATTGAGAGCTTACAGGAATTGGTTCGGCTGAACCAACACCATCGGCTCCCTTCATCTTGCTCAGACCCCAAACTCTAATAGAAAAACGAGGAATAAAATCAGAAATCAAGGAAAAAAAAAAACAGAGAGTTGTGACAGAGATTACCTGTTGAGATTTCAGCCTATGAACAAGTGGTGAACAGAGGGGTTTTGGGAAGTCGTGGGTCTAATGGTTAAGTCTAATATAATGGTGGGTGTAAGTGGAGGTCGATCAAAGCCATATCATAGGTATTAGGCAGATTTAATGATGGATCTGAGGGATTTCGGATGAAATTCGAGTTTTTTGGGCTTTTAGGTGTTTTGGAAAGGTCAGAAGGGTTTAATAGAGAATTTGGGGTGAATTAGGGTTCAGGTGGTGAATCGAGTAAAAATCAGGTGCTGACAACAGCTTAATACACATTACACATGAAAATCATTTGTTTCAATCATTAAATTCTCATTTAAATTATGTTAGTATTAAAGTCCCTCCTGGTAGCAAAGTCTGTTACAACATTAAAGTCCTTCATGACACCAAAGTCCCTTACGGTAGAATATTAATGTTTTGTGGATAATTGAATCACAACCTAGGGCACATTAAACATGGAAATCATTTGTTTCAATAATCAACTTCTCATTTGAATTATGTTAGTATCAAAGTCCCTCGTAGCAAAGTCTGTTATGACATTAAAGTCCTTCATGGCAATAGAGTTTCTTATGGCAAAATATCAATGCTTTATGCATAATTACATCATGACCAAATGCATATGAGACATGGAAATCATCTGTTTCAATTATTAATTTCTCATTTGAATCGTATCTATTTTCAAGCCCCTTATGGCAAAAAAGTCTCATGCAGCACCAAAAGTCCCTTGTAGCATCAAAGTCCTTCATGGCATTAAATTCCTTCTCAACTAAGATATTACCATTTCATTACTCATTTTGTAATATATTGTGGACTGTTATTTGCATCGTTGCTTAACACACATTAGACATGAAAATCATCTATTTCAATCATTAACTTTTCATTTGAATTATGTTAGTATCAAAGTCCCTTGTGGCATTAAAGTCCATTACGACATTAAAGTCTTTCATGGAACCAAACTCCCTCATGACAGAATATAAATGTTTAGTGGATAATTGCATCATGGCATTGCATGACCTTTGTTGATTTACATTGCGACCTAACAAACATCAGGCATAAAAATATCGACATTTCAATTGAAAGTCATTAACCTCTTATTTAAATTATGTTAATATCAAAGTCCCTCTTAGTAGCAAAGTCCATTATGCTATTAAAGCCCTTATGGCACTAAAGTCTTTCATGTCATCAAATTCCCTCGTGGCATCAAACTCCTTTAGGCATCAAAGTCTGTCGTGGCAAAAAAATCGATATCAATTTTTAGCCTTTAAACATAAGAATATCATCATTGCAATTATAAATCATTAACTTCTCATTTGAATTGTATATATTTTAAAGTCTATTACAGCATCAAAGTCCCTTGTGGTAATAAAATCCCTTACGACATTAAAAGTCCCTTGTGGCATCAAAGTCATTCATAGCAATAAAGCTCCACGTGGCCAAGATATTAGCATTTCATTGCTCATTCTTTTAGCATACTGTGGATTGTTATTTGTATAGCAGCATAATGCACATTAGACATAGAAATCATTTGTTTCAATTAGAAAACATTAATTGCTCATTTGAATTATATTTGCTTCAAAGTTCATTCCAGCACTAAAGTTCCTTGTGGCAACAAGGTCCATTGTGGCATTAAAGTCCCTTGTAGCAACAAAGTCCCTTACAACATTATCTTGTGGCGAAGAAATTAATATTGTAACATACTTCTCGTTGATTTTCTGACATACAATAGATTTTTGATTGCACTATAGCATAATGCACATTTTATCATCATCAGCATTTTTATTTTCTAATTGCAATATATATCAGGATTAAAAAATCATGAAAATGAAAATGAAAAATAAAAATGACGATAATGAAAACTTAGTAACAGGTCCTTCACCACCTTCTAAGTGTGTGGCAGCATGCCCATAATCATGACAACCTTCGACCATCCATTATTATGTTTCATTTGCAAATTCCCCCATCACTACCAAGGAGCACAAAGGAAAATAATAGCTTAGGACATCATATTAATCATGCATTATTATCTTAATGAAAACTGTCATGTACTTGAAAGCACAACACTTTGCACATCACTAGATTTATCGAGTGTTTCACCAGAGTTTTCGAGCGTAGACTGCTCTTGCATGAAAGGATGCCTCTTGCCTAACAAAAGAGTAGTGACACTATATTAACCATAGGACCTCTGTCAAGTTTTCAAAATGTTTTGTGAAGGCTTTTAAAGAAAAGGTTTTCTAAAGAATATATGTTTGTGTTTGTGATTGTGATTTGTAATGAGCTTATATATCCTATTTTAAGTTACTTTTCATGTGTTTTGCTTGGATTTTAATGCTAGGAGGGTCACTTTTCCAAAAGTAATTGGTTCTCACATGGTAAGTTGCTTTCTTTGTTTTCTACGTGTTTGTTTTTCTTTATGCCAAATGTGCCTTGGTTCCGAAAGGTTTCTGATATATAAGAGGGGTCACTTTGCCAAAAGTAATTAGTTCTCACATGAAAAGTTATTTTCAATGCTGTTTTTTACGTGTTTATTTTTCTTTATGACAAATGCGCCTTAATTCTATAAGGCTTTACCTAGAAGGGGTCACTTTGCCAAAAGTAATTGGTTTTCACATAAGTTGCTTTTATCACTATTTTTTATTTGTTTTCTTTCTTTTACGATAGTTGTAAGATGATTTCGAAGGTTCTTGATACCTAGGAGGAGTCACTTTACCAAAAATAAAATGGCCTATACATGATGAAACGATACATAGGAACTTTTTTCCTTCACATCAATCCTCTTTCCTTTTCCTTCCTCACATTGCCCCTCTTCCAATCCTTCTCTTCGCAAAAACCTTTGTATACTTCTTTTGGACTTTGTTGTTATGTAGTCTCCTACCTCACAATAAAGAAGGGCATCTGTCAACACTCGATTTTTGCTTGGTCCACTACTTAAGCCTCCAATTTACCCCAAACACCCGATCAAACCATTCCGATCTCTCCAAGACACCCCAAAACCCAAATATCCCGAATTCTAGCCCAAAAAACCCTTAAATCCATCGTTAAATATACCCAATAGCAATCTAATGGCCATGATCAATCCTTGTCTACACTTTGACTCTTAGATTAGACACTACCATTACACCCTATACATCCTAAAATACATACCCAGCAAGTCTCAACTCAAAATTCCTCTATTTACCATCTCATCAAACAAAGATTCCATTTTGACCCCTCTCTTTAATTGAAAACACCCACAACCAAGATTTCCATGATCCAAACACATCTGAGCCAATCATACAATATGTTTGAGCACCAAACACACCAAAACAAGTTTCAGCCTAAGATCCTAGGAATGGCAGCGAAGCGGGTTTGGGGTGGGGCACCCCTTCCCCGTCTCCACCTCGAAGTCACGATACCTTGCCCCGTACCTGCCTCATCCCCGATGGCGGGGCGGGGCATCCATTCCTTATTGGGGATGGGGAATCCCCAAATTTTCTCCGCTACAAGGCAATTACTTAAAAAATATCTATTTTATGGACAATTTATACATAGGATATAGGAATTTGGAGGTATTTTAGAATTGAATTATAATACTTTAGGGATAATTCAAAAATAAAATTATGGGATCCTAGGATTTTAAAAATTTAGGGAAAACTTAGAGATATTTTAAATATCAATATTAAACCTAGATATATTTTACTAATTTACCTTCGGGTTCGGGGAATTATATATAAAACCCGCTCCCTCTCCATACCTGGTTCGGGAAAAAATTATTTTCCCCATCCTTGCTCCGTCCTTGTTTAGGGTTGGGGAAAACCCACCCCATTCGGGGCAGGGCTGGGCGGGCCCCCAGTTTTACGGGGGAAATTGCCATCCCTATAAGATCTGCATGTTCCCCCCTCCATCAAACCAAGATTCCAGTCTGGATCCCCTTATTGACCCAAATTCCTATGATCATGACCCCCTTGAACCAATCAAAAATCACCATCAAATCCCAAACATTCCTAAATATCCACCAATAAAATTTCAGCATAGAATACCCTTGTTTACCCCTTGATTATACACATATTCCATTTTGAGGCTCCAAATTGACCAAATCAAGTCCTTTCTAGATCTACCCAATTTGGGACCAATTGGCTCAATCTAACACCACCGTTCAACTCAGAATGCCCAAAAATCCTACTTTGCCAAATTTCAATCGAAAATACCCCCGTTTTATCATTCATCCAAAAAGATTCTGTTTTGACTAATCTCATTGGCTTGCACATGTAAAACCCTCTCTTTGCCCATAACAGATCTTAACCCCGTGATCATAGAACGAAAACCCCCACCTAGAACCCCGGTTTTACCCAAATTTCCTAAAATTATAAATATACACTTCAAAACCCCCAAAAGTACAAAAATTCCATTAAACCTATTATAAATCCAATCCAATGTTTTCATTCGCCCGATTTCCCTGTTATACTATTCGTCCTCTTCTTCAAACCAAACATAGGCAACGACAGCGGTGAAGAATCCGACCTCCTCTTTGATTTTCAATCTCTTCCTCTCTTTCCTCTCTCTTTTTCTCTTTCCCTTTATCTATTTTTCTTCCTTTTCTTCCCCTTATTCCTCTACCCTCTTTACCCTATTCTTGGTCAATTGAGATCACCGCCGCCGTTGTGGCTTCCAGCAGCGATGGTGGATCTCCTTTCTTCTTTCCCACTCTTCTCTCTCTCTCTCTTTCTCTCTCCCTCTCTCTATCTATTTATCTATCTCTCATTTCTTCTTCTTCTGATTTGGGGATACACTAATTCTCTCCCTCTTTTGATCCAAAACCCGATGGCAATCTCCCATTCCCCAATCTCTTATCTTTATCCTCCAATCTTTTCCCCCTTCATTCCATCTCTCATTTTCCCTTTCGCCTTTTTTCCTACCCATCCCTCTCATCCCTTTCTCTCTTAGTGATCCGAACTGTGACGTTCCATTACTGTTATCTTCTTGATGAGAACAGAGGAGTTGTAGTGGCGGCACCCTTCCTTCATTTTCATCCATTTCCAACACACCCCTCATCGTTCATCATTTCGCCCCCCATGTTCTCAATTTTCACTAGTGAAGAAGAAACCACAGTAGCAACCATCATTTGGATCCGTTCCCTTCTTGGTCTCCAGTGTAAATCCCCACCCAGACAATCATTTCTTCTTACCAAGCTTCCGGTCTCTAGCGTAAACCACAGTAACAACCGACAAACCCTCGGATCTCTTGTAGCAACGTTAATCCTAGGATAAATCCATCCAAGTGCCATTAATCTCTTCATCTGAGAGCAGAGTGGGTATAGACCCCTCTGACGCATTCGTTGTTTGAAGGTTAGTAATTTATGATGGAATTCAATTGAAGTTCCTCTATGTATCCGTCATTCGTTCTCAGGCCACATCCTCCATCAGGTAACACACATTTTATTTTTCTCTGTCGACGACTAATTTTCACTTATTTTCTTTCATTGTGCTCGACCTTTTTTCTCCGTACCCGTGGCTGGGAAGGGAGACATCAGGTTGATTCAACCCCAGTAACTCTCGGTACCAACCCGGATTGGCTTCTTCGATTGCTCTCTGTTTTTCTTTTTTATTTTTTTAGATATGCAGATTTCATTTGAACCCCTTTTGTTTGTTCTGGCTTCCTGATTCCTAATCCTTTCTTATTCTCTTGGTTCTAGTATGTTTCTATTTTTTATTTGTGAACTTCAAAATTCTTTCAATTAGAATAGTTGAATATGCTAAATACTAATAAATCATTTTGTTCCATCTATTCTTTGTAGTTTATTCAACCTGTATCTATAATCACTGCTATGCTTAAGGTGTGTGCAACATATGTTTATGTTTGATCGATAATGCTTAGTGCAACATTAGATTCTGTTATGATGATTTGGACTGAATAGCTGTTGTCTTCGGTTTTCCTCCATTTCTTATATAGAAGAAATTTGAATTATGTTGTTTAATGGAAAAGAATTATGCAGATTAGGACGAGGGAGAGTGAATGGTAGGGGTAAATCAAATCTGAAAATGTAAGGAATAAAAAGGAGTAAAAAATATAATAAAGAAAGGTGGCAAGAGATGCGAGAGTGTTAACATGTGTTTAGGAATAAGTAAATAGGTTTAGGGATAAAATAGATGCTTTTTTATAGACAAAAAAGGGAAATAAGCTTTTGAAACGGAAACAATACTAAAAAATGATGAAATGAAAAATATATAAAAAATAAAAATATAAAATATTAAAAAATAAGTTAATTAGAAAATAAAAGCAAAAATATAAATAAATAAAAATGTAATTAGGGGAAACCTTTTGTGTTTTTTTTTTTCTTTTATATATGCTTCATTATTCTCATAGTCAATTCAATAATTGTTATTTGTGTTTGTGCTTGCTGATATCTCATGTGGGCTCCACTTATTGGACCTAGGAGAGGGGTGCCTAACTCCTTCACTCTCCCATCTAAGTCTTACTTGGACTGGTTAGCTGGTGCCTCGGTCTTTGGGGTCACTATCGAACAAAGGTTTTTGAAAGTCATTCTCGGAGGTCCCATCAGCTCTATTTCCTCAACTAATGGGTGAAGACTCCAACTCAACCCAAGTGAGTTGTTTTCTGATGCTCACAGTACTCTTGAATAAAACTACTGTACAATAGTGCAATAGTTAGGGGAGATTATGGGTCGGGCCGGGTCGGTTCCGAGTTGGGCTTTGCACTTATGATAAGGGTTATAGCTTAGGCCCGGGCCCAGCCCAACCCAGGGTTCTGGGCCTGAAACATAAGCCCTAACCCAGATTTACATGGGCCCGGGCTGGGCCTGGCCTGATTTTGGGCCAATGTCTTTCATATATAAAACATTACATATCTATAATATTTTATATTAAATGACATAACATGCATATAAACTGATTTTATACATTTTATAATATAAAATATTACATATAATATAAATTGTACATATCATGTTATAATATTTATATATAAAATATATAATCTATTATAAAATAACATGTATACATATGTATACATTATATGCAAAATATGTAAGTTTAAATACATGCGGACCGGGCTGGGCTTGAAGTATTAAGCCCAAGCCCAGCCATAACATTTGCGGGCCTGATGTGGGCCCGACCCTAGGCTGGGCCTAAACACAAAACTCAGGCCTAAGCCTGGAATTTCCAAGCCGGGCTGAAATGATCACCCCTAGCAATAGTGGCAATTCAGTGACCTCTTGGTGGAGCTTCTCCTGATCGGGCATCAACTTGGAGCTATAGCCAATTGTGTTGATGGAACCGAGGGGGTTTTTATTGTTTCAAGCATTTCAGTGACCTGATTTGGGTTATAGTGACAATGATAGGCATGGAACCGAGAAGGTTGTGCATATGAGGAAAGATGGACAAGATTTAACAAAATGGTAAAACTAACTTTTCATCCTTTCTGTTAGAATTTAACGCTGACAAAAATAGTAAGGGTGATGCAAGACAATAGTTAAACAGTAAAGGTATAGTTAGTCAGTTAGCTAAACCATAAGGGTAGTTTAAGAAATTTACCAATTTTTTAATCAACTCAATTATGCAACAATACATTTTTACTTTAAATTAATATAGTTATATTCAACAAAAAATAAAAGTAAATTGATGTACGTTAGAAAACACAATCTGTATGGATATTGGGTATTGAAAGGTACGTAGTTGGTAGTGAGGATCAATTTTGTGTTTATATAAGCTAAATGTTGCAACAAAAATATAAAAGTAGTTACCTTACATGGCATATGAGACCTGTTTGGGTTATGGTTGAGCTGGTCCCAAGTGCCACGTGTCACCCCGCGGCTGCCTTATCACTTTGCCCATATTGGCACCATGTAAGATGGATAAGCACAACCGACATAGGAGAACCCCGTACAGATAAGGAGGACAGCTTTGCCAGGGACTAGGATTTATCCCAAAGACCTCGGCGGACAACCTTATCCCAACAACCCTAGAAGCCTCATCTGAATAGGACATAGATCATCGGCTATAAATATGCAACCCTGCTCAAGGTAAGGGACTTTTTTGACTCTCCAGCACCCATATTGCTATTCTACTTCCGCTTGGACCAGCACGTTTCTCTCGACTGCTCGACCCGACCACCTACCGTTCTTGACTAACTTAAGCATCGGAGTGCCTACCCGAGGAACAACTCCTCAAGCCACTGATTATTTTCTTGTTTCAGTTCTTGGTGTGCGGCTTCATCCTTCCACCTCGGCTTCGCCAATTGGCAAGATCATCTGATTGCGATCTTGGTTCGGGACACCTCGGATTGGACAACATTAAATTGGCGCCATCTATAGGAATCACAAAAAAAGTCATTCCCGTTTTTCCTTCCGCGCAATCAAGAAACATGCCAAGAAACACATCCGACTGCTCTACAAGTTGATCCCCATCTTGGGGATCCCACTTTCACCGTAGCCCTCCACCTCCTCATAAGTCCCAATAGCAGCCTCTACTGCAGATCACGGTTTACCCTGCCCTGTTCCAAGTAGTGTAGCTAAAGGTCAACCAAATGCTCACGATAATGTAGACGCTGGGACAAACAACACAACCACCTCAAACTGTCCTCCCTCCTATCTAGATGCTTAACACGGCTGATCCTTGCCTTGAGGACCCCAAAAAGAGCCACCTAGATAGTTATAGGGTGCAGTCTGCCAAGTAAGGTAGCAGTCATCAAGAAAATCGGATTCCTCAGCCTGATCCCGTGCATGCGACGACTGCAGAAAGACACACCACGAAGAAGACCACTCTGCCCGAATTCCAGGGAAAGAAAGGCTTAACCAACGAACAGAACAACAACCAGTCTCTATTGCCGAGTCCAACTTAGTTAGAGACCACCCGATGATGCCCAAGAAAGAATGAACCATGTACACGGTCCCAGGCGATAGGGATGCAGAGATTGGGGAGCTCAGACAACACCTGATCGAATTGGAATGCAGCCAAGCTAATTGAAGCGTGACTCCTCCCACAGTCTGGCCCGTGGAACCTAACAATCAATCACCAAAGAACCAGGCTTCACCCAAGACATCATTGACGTGCTCCCCCCAACCAGTTGGCGACCCCTACAGTTTGAGAAGTACGACAGAGCCACATACCCCAACAATCATATTGAAGGTTTCAAGGCCCTAATGTGTTAGACAGTGTATGCCCTTAGCTCCAATCAGAATGATGTACCTTATGACATCTATTGTAAATGAATAAAGTACATATTTGATTCATGTTATTGTGGTGTGTTTCTGTGTAATACCCTTAAACTGGACACATATGAGACTCGTGTTAGTTTAGAATGTTCACAGCCGTTGGATAAGTCTGGGGAGATTTATCCTGTCAAGGCTGACACTGATGTGCCGCCAAGTTGGTTGGGGTAGCCTGTCTCAGCTGCTAGGGTGAGACCCGAGGTACAAGCAGTGTAGGTTTACTTGAAACCCTAAAACGGACAAGATTTCTAGTATTGCCTTGGACCTTGGAGATTGATGGGCAAAACTAGAAAATTACAACTAACCCCTAGACTCGATTATGATACTGCACTAGGTGTCGGATTGGGCTGTATTTGATATACCAATCAGTGAGATCCTTAGAGGGGGTCAAAACCTGTGTATGTTGGGACAGTTTGAGAATTCATCTGAGTGGGTGATCATAGTGATAGGATCAGCCCCTTTGTCGGACAAAGGTAATGATCGGG
>NW_010729214.1:281269-293113 GCF_000365185.1 Nelumbo nucifera | reverse complement strand
TGTTTGATCATTATGGGCTGAGAGGTTAAGTGTAAGATCATTGAGGGTAATACCTGATGGGCTAATCTTGCATCTGCCCACAGTCCATGGGTTTTTATAAGGTGGCTTGGCCCAAGGACCACTTAGTGTAAATGTTGGGCCCCTTAATAGCCCATGGTGATGGGCTCAGGGGTTCACTGCCCATAACAATGAATTTGGCCAGGCCTTGTAACAGAGGCTAGGCTGAACCCATGTGGCTGATGTGTAGATCAATGTTTGGGTCCCACGCCATACAAAGAAACCCAACTGGGCAGCAGTTTGGAAGGTTAATGAGCACATAGACTTATTGGGCCTAAAGCCCATTTTGAACTGGTCTAATTTGATTAGTTAAAGAAGGGGCGGATCTGGGATTTGGATCAGCAGATAGGATAGTGAGTTATCCATATCCACTTAGAGAGTCTATATCAAAATAGAGATTTGGATCTGGAAAGTTTTAATGAGATTAGGAGGGCTAATCTAATCTGTAGATAAGATAAGGGCTTATTCTTATCTCTTAAAGAGAACTCCTGATCCCAATACAGATTTGGATTAGGAAACTCCTAATGAGATTAGGAGCTCTCTCTAAGGCTATAAAAGGAGGGGGCGAACCATTCTACATAACAACATCAGATCAGATTTCAGATCATAGAAAGAGAGAAGACAAACACAGTGAAACTGCACCATCTTCTGCTCTTGCGCCCTCCTCTTGCTGCCGCCTTTGCCAATTCGATCTCCACCATAGGAGCGATCAAGAACGGTTCTTGATATTAGTCTTTGGAGAAAGGCTGATCTGAAGTCGTGCTCACAACCTCCATCGAATTCTTGCTGAAGGATTCGATTCTTGGGAAGAACACTGCTGATTCTGCTCCACCCTACACTGTGTCATCTTCAGTGGGAGCAGTCTTTGGAGATTTCTTTGGGTGTGAATACCTTCATTGGGAGTTACTGCTACTCTGTATCAGGTATATCCCTCTTCGACCTTTTGGTTTCAGATCTGGTTCGGTTCTTGGTTCAAGTTTGATCCTTGAAAATGTAGATTTTATAAAATAGGGAATGTGATTCCCAAATGGGGAGAGAGAAATTTTTGAAATTTTGCCCAATCTACTTGCAGGTTCAAATCTTGAACCAAAATAGACTAGATCTGAACCTCCACAAATTGGCAGAAGGCGTTCTACCCGATTTGCGCAAATTGTGTTTTTTTTGGGAAATCGGTTGCCAGATCAAGGGCGAATGATCTTAATTTAATTTTTTATAAATCTAAATTTTATTTAGAATTGTTCTTTATATTTTTCTTGATTTATGGGTTGTTCGTACAAAGGAGATCGAATTCTTTATTTGCGTAGGATATCTGCGATTTGCAGATTTTTTCATTCTGGTCTGTAATTAATTCTTTTTTTTTAATTTTTAGACTGAATGTATAGGAATTCGATCTGATGTAATATTAATAGAAAAATTAGGGTTTTCTACTTATTTTATTTCATGATCGAAGATGGCTGCACAAGAGGAGAATTCATAGATAAGGAAATCGCTATCTGCGATTTGTAGTTTATGAAATTGCAAACTGTGATATAACATCTGTTTTGTAGGTTGGTAGATGTGCGAACAACCCTGTTACTGATTTATGATTGTCTTTGATCTGTAATTAATTTCAGATCAATTTCTTGAATTAATTCTTGAATTGAAAATCAAACCCTAGACCCATTCGAACCAGATTGGACCAAACTGGTTGGACCAAATCTGTGGTTTGATGGGGGATGTTCTTAGCCCTAATTTCCCACTTTTGGGTCGAGGGGTTGATGTTTAATTGTGAGAATTAATTCGGCCCACACCTATAAGGCCCAGTTTTAAGGAGTTAAAACTACTAAAGCCCACTAACTACAGAAAAGCTATATGGGTCGAACTGCTTAATGCTATTCATCCCATATACCTAGATAATATTAATTAGTAATATTATAGATTAAATTGGGCTTTAATAATGGACTTTATAGATATTAATTGATTGGATCAATTCTATCATTGCATGTGATGTATGGATGTGTGATGTGCAACGTACATGGGCCATAAGTACTTGGCCCATGCAGATACGATAGTGGCTCTTACGCACACCATAGCTGAATGCACATCATTGCCATGGTGTCCCTAAAGATCATTGGATGATCTCCCTTGTGGTGGGCCCCATACCTCCTTGAATAGGATCTGTATGGAACCCTAGCCGTTTAGGGCCTACCGAAATCTGGCTTTATGAAAGTCAGTGGGAGCCACTTTGGTTTTACCTAAATTAAACTAGGGCATAATAACTTTGTTCCCTCTTGAAATATGAGTGCATGTGATAGGGAAATTCATATGATGAACTCTTTAAATGCCTTCCATCATTAGCATGAAGATGGGTCCTTCAGTAATGAGGAAACACACCATAAAATTGGGCTATCCATTTGCCGCTAGATCTGTTGGGAGGGGCTTATTCTAAAATCAAAGACTCTCTCATGGTACCTTGGCGTTCACGAATATGATGGGTAAGCACTCACTGGACAGAAAGGTTTAACCTAAAATGGCAATGAACCTTGTCTGACAGAGGCCGAAAGGAAAGCCCATAAGATGAGTGGATATGATCCTTCACAGAAAGGTGGTGGGATTATGCAGCTAAAACAGTTGGCTCCATGCACCTTATGTGATTTCCCACATTTTCAGAGACATAAGTCGCTGTCTCCGTCACTGAGATGGGAGGAAAATCTCAAAGATGAATAAATGAGAATGGAATAGATTAAAAGCCATATCTATGTAACTAACATGAATCAAATTAGGTTGTAGACTAATGTTTGCTTTTTAACAGAAATGACAAACAAACAATTTGCAAAGCTGTTGGATGACAACAAACTTAAGGGCCCAAACTATGCTGACTGATACCGTAACCTTATGCTGGTCCTAACTTCTGAGAAGTTGGATAAGGTGGCTAAAAACCCTGCCCTAGAGCGTCTGGGTGATAGGGCTTTTGAGGCCCGTAGAAGGGAATACCTTGAGTGGGAAGAGAAAAATTCCCTGGCCCGTTGCTATATCATTGCCTCTCTGGACAATCCGATACAAAGGCAGTTTGATGAGGTCGAACTTGCCAAGACATATAGGATAATTTAAAGACAATGTATGAAGAGAAGAATCATTCTATTCGGCAGAAGGTCTTGAAGCAGTTCATGACCGCATAGATGTCCAAGGGCCAGCAGGTTCATGACCATTGTTTTCGGATGATGGGCTACATCAATGAACTTAAGGCTCTTGGATCCGGGCTGGACCAAGTCACTAAGGTAGACGCCATCCTAAATTCTTTGCCTCCTTCCTTCAATCCATTCATCATGAATTACAACATGAACAAGCTGAATGTCAGCATTTAGGAACTCAGCAATATGTTGTAGAGGGCCGAAGAACTGATTAAGAAGGATGAGCCTCTTGCTATGCTTGTTGAAGCTAGCAAGTCGGGCAAGAAAAAGAGGAAGGAAAAGAAGAAGCCCTAGAAGAAAGCCACCAAGTCCAAGAAGCAGAAGAAGGACAGAGCATCAGATGCTTGTCACTTCTGCAAACAGACCGACCACTGGAAGAGGAACTGTCCTCAGCACCTGGAATCCAAGAAAGGCAATTTCGAATCCTGTGTCATAGAAACCAATTTGTTGGTTACTTCTGCTTCCTGGTGTATTGACTCTAGGACATCGACTTATGCGTGTAACTCACTGCAGGGGTTCGGATAAGCAGAAGACTGAGTGATGGAGAAGTAACTCTTTACTTGGGGACTTCTACAAGTATTACAACTGCGGCCATAGGAACCGTAGAGTTAATTTTCAGAGAAGGAACAATTGTACTGAAAGATCAAGGCAATCCTCGACGAAGTGTGCTTTCAGGGTCGGCTTTGGAAAATTCCTAGGGCTAATGGTCACACAACGAGGAATCGAAACCAACCCTGAGAAGATCAAGGCAATCCTCGACATGCAAATCGCCTCAAACCTACAAAGAAGTGCAACGCCTTACCGGACGAGTAGCCGCCCTCACCAAGTTCATGTCAAAGTCCGCGGACCGATACTTGCCCATCTTCAAGGCCTTGAAAAAGATGAAAGATTTCCAGTGGATAGAGGAATGTGAATAGTCCTTTCAAGAACTGAAGAGGTACTTGAGTTCACCGCCCCTACTCACAAAGTCGAGCCCCGGAGATGTGCTACTACTCTACCTCTCGGCTGAAGACGAGGTGGTCAGCTTGGTACTGGTAAAGGAGGAAGACCAGGCGCAAAGGTAATAACTCTACATTTTGATGCCTTAAGGGCATCAATTCAGGGGTAGGCTTTAGAAAAGTCAAAGTGTGCCCTTTTCCCAATCAATTTCAATATTGTGACCTCTAAGGGTCTATGTGCAAATTCTGTGCAAAACTGGGAAGTTTTCAGGGCTAAAATGCAGCTTTTGGGAAGCTAGTGTGAAGTCCAGCTGAGAGAGGGGGTGCTTTTGTGAAAAACCGAGAGCAGGAGGGCGCCTCCTATCTACTAAACCTAGTTTGGCACCCCTTCTACTGTATTAGCATGCTCCCCATGCCTTAGCAAACCCTAGGGTGCCTTTTAACCCATTCTTTTCACTCTTAGAAAACCCTAGCTGCCCCTAGGTGTTTAATCTTCACCCTCCACCTCTTTTAATCTCAACCACTCATTCTACGGCACTCTTTTTGTAGCTTTTAAACCCTACGACGCCACGTAATTGCTAATCCTCACCATTCAACCCCTAACCACTAGATCTTAGCCCTCAATTCCATCTTCTATCTCAGCCATCCACTCTAGGGCATCACTTACCTCTTTTAATCTCCACCTTTCAGTCCTAGGCGCCTCAATCTCCACCATCTATTTTTGGGTGCCCAAATCTCAACCCTATATAATATTGGCTGCCCTCTCCTTCTATTCTCAGCCTTAGGATCACCCCAAAACCATCCTAACCCTCCATTAGAAACCCTAGGGTGCCCATATCTTTGCTAAAACCCAACTGTCACCCCCCTTTCTCTCTCTAATCCCAGTTGTGTCCATCCTTCTCTATAAAAAGGACCCAAGGGCTCCTGAGAAAGGGTTGGATTCTGCCCCCAAGTAAGACAAAAGGCTGATCTTCAGAAGTTCAAGGGTAGAGGAAGAGGAGAACGCCTAGTATAGAGGAGGGGTTCCTGCTTGCAGTTCGCCAACACCACTACTGCCACCTCTGGATTTGGATCCCAACCATTAGTCTTAGATTTAATTTCGGTTCTTTCAATTCCAGTTTCGCTATTTCCTTTTTGCAATTTATTTTTATTTTGTTTGATCTTCGTATTCTTTTCTGCAGATCTGGAATTTGGCCAGGTAAGACGGAAAGCCTAGCTCGAGAAGTTTGAAGGTTGAAGGAGAGATACGGAGACTGCTACCTCTGATCGGATTACAGAAATTTTAATTAGTTTCCTTTATTTAATTATTGTTGTATTTATTTATTTTTCTGCACTTCTAATTTCTACAATGTTTGAATTCTATCTTTTTCAATTTAATTAATTAATTTTTATATTTCTACACATCCATCTTGTGTTCTCTTGTCCGGATTTGAGTACGTATTAATTTTTCCTTGCTTCCATGAAGATACGACCCGTTCTCATCATTTTACTGCGTTTGTAATTGTTTTGAGAATTGGAAAATTTTATAAATATTAAACTAGTGTTCCGAAGTGGTTAACAACACGCTTTCGGACACACCAAATTTTTGGCACTGTTCTTGGGGGAGCAGCAGAGAAACATTTTTATTTGCTTTATCCGAATCTATTTCATTATTTTTTTTTTATTTTTGTTTTATTACTTTATCCTTTATCTCATTTTAATTCTCACTTCTCTTTGATTTTACAGGACGAAATAGCGAAAGGTGGGGTATCAGAGCATTGCGGGACTGCGATAGAGAAGAGAAGAGATGATTAATTAGATTACATTTAAGGTGCAGTCATCCCATTTTATTTTTTGATTTTTTTGATTTTTATTTTCGAACTCTTTTTATTGGTAGAATAGTGATTTTTGAATTTTTAATTAATACTTTTTTAGATTTGATGTTTTTTTAGTATTAATTTTCTTTCGTTTTGTGTCTAGATCTATTTTTCTTTTTTTATTTTAATTTCTTGTTCGAATTTCTGTCTTATTAGTTTTGTGTTTTTCTTTTATTTTAGATTAAAAAATAGAAAAAAGAATTTCGTTTATTTTATTTTATTTATTGCTGCATATTTTTTTTGTTTATTTTATTTTCAATTTAATTTTTAGAATAGCAATTTTCTTGTTAGAATTTATTGTGGTAGTTGTTAATCTTTTTAGCATAATTATTTCTTTTATTTTCTGGTTGTTATAATTATTTGTTGCCTTATTTAATTTCCTTTTTATTAGTGCTTTAATTGAATAATTAATTGTTAAAGAGGAAATTATTTAAATTTTCAAATTTGAGTTTAAATTTTGAATTTGAATTTAAATTTAAATTTTAATTCGAATCTGAATTTGAATTTGAATTAAAAAAATAATAAATAATAATAAATAAAGATATAAATAAATAAATCAATCAAAAAAAAAATTTGCATTCCAACATTTAGGGTGTGATATTCTAGAGCATGCATCATATACGTTTATTTAATTGCTGAAATTATCATTGTTAGTTGTTAATGTGTTTGGTTTTCTTTTTATTATTTTAATTGTTCCTTTTGCCTAATTAGTTTGCTTTATTATTTTATGTTTAATTGCTGAATTGCATATTAGAAATGATTGTTCATGCATTGTAATTAGTGGCATTTTCTTTGTTTATTTTGTTTCTTTTTTGTTAATCCAATTAAGGGCAATCCAACTTAAATAAGATTAGGTGGGGATTTCATCGCCCTTCCTTGTCCCAAAAATCACCACCCTTCACGTGTGATTCACTCTAACCCTAATTTAAAATTTGGATAGTAAGATCCTTTAGGGAAGCCTCACATTTGGTTCAAAGGTGTGCTGAATTTTAGGAAAGCTTGTGATTACCTTCCATAACCGGTGGATGGTGTCTAAGGAAAGGAGTTAAATGGCTACACTTAAGCGAGTTTTGTGGTTACTTAATTAGGTCCTTGCGAGAGCAAGAGGAGCCTCCCACATCCCTACCTCTTACCTGGCTAACCAAAGGAAGTGGTGTAATTCCAAGTGAACCTAAAAGGATTCACATTGGTTGAACCACTAGTTTAGGAAACCCTAGGTCAGCCCTGGGTCGTGTGGTTGATTTGTTTGCATTTTTTTTTTGAAAGTTTAAAAATTCAAATTTGAATTTAAATTTCAAAATCTGAATTTGAACTTAAATTTTAAAAATTAAATTTTTGAATTTAAAAAGAAAGAGAAAATTAAAATAATAAAAAAGGAGAGAAAGTTTCAAAATTTGAGTTTAAATTTTAGAATTTAAATTTCAAAATCCAAATTTGAAATTAAACTCAAAATTTAAAATTCAAATTTAAACAAGAAGAAAAGGGACTTCTGAGTTGTAGGTTGGGAAGGAGATCTCTAAGGAGAGAAATTGTAGAACCCATACCTGAAATAGAGAGATACCTCCATCACCAACACCGCAACCAAATGGCCGGAGTCACTGATGCCCAGCCCAAAAAGTTAAAGGAATACTTTACTCGAACCCAATACAACCCTTCATCCTACATTCAACTACCAGATACTCAAGCCTTACAGTATGAGATTAAGTCAAGCATAATCCAGATGCTCCCATCTTTTTGTGGGAACCCGAGTGAGGATCCATACAAGCACATAGACGAGTTTCTAGAAATCTATTCTATTGTAAAGACCCAGAATTTCAATAATGATGCCCTTAGATTGACTCTTTTCCCCTTCTCCTTGAAAGATAAAGCCAAGCACTGGTTAGGGACTATAGGGAGACTCATTAGAACTTGGGCAGAAATGCAACAAGAATTCCTTAAAAAGTTCTATCCTATAAGTCGAACCAATACCAGGAGAAGAGCCATTACTGGATTCACCCAAACACCAGGTGAACAAATTCATGAGGCTTGGGAGAGGATGGAGGAGTTAATGAGAAAATGCCCACACCATGGCCTGTTCCAGTGGAAAATTGTCTAGAACTTCTAAGAAGGTCTGACAGATCAATACAAGCTAATGGTAGATGAATCTTGTGGGGGGGGGGGGGCATTTATGAGCAAGAGTGAGGATGAAGCATATGCTCTTTTCGAGACCCTGTGTGAGAATTCCATTAACAATGCATCATTGTATTCCTACGAAAGGTCGGTGGAACCCTCAAAGAGGGTAGGGTTCAATGAGGTCAGGAATAATATAGAGCCCGGGGCAAAAATGGACTTGAGTGCCATTTCTAGAAAGTTGGATAGGGTAAATCTTCTAGTCCAGAAGCTTGACTAGTTTTTCACCTTTAACCAGCAATCAGGCCCATCTACATCCTATCCCAAAGTGTGTTCCATTTGTGCCAATCCAGCCCACCAAGTTGATGACTGTCCTACGGCGGCTCAGTTTCCACTCTTTATCCAAGAACAAGTTCAGGCAGCCCAGAGTTTCTCGAGGCCCAACAATGATCCATATTCCAATACTTACAACCTTGGGTGGAGAAATCACCCTAACTTTTCTTGGAGGACACATCAACCCAATCTATAGTCCCAGCAATATCAGTATCTGTCCAACTCCATGGCCCAACAGTTTCAAAGGCCATCAGTACAAAGTTAGTTCCAACAAGTGTATCCAAGGAATCAATCGGCCCAACTGTATCAGGGTTACCCATAACCTCCACAATCCCGTTTAGTAGATGATCAATTTATGCAACTTTAGCAACTAATCCTAAATTAGCAGTAGTCCATTGTTAGGTAAGAAAGCCAAATAGAACAGCTAGCCGAAGCTAATGCAAGGAGAGAAGTGGGGCAATTACCGAGTCAACTAGCTGCAAACCCTAGGAATCAGCCACCGGGTTGTCCTCAACAAATTCAACCACCTCCTAAGAATCCCCAATTCGAAAATGCTAAATCTGTTACAACTTTAAGGAGTGGGAGAATTTTGGAAGACCCGTATGAGAAGAAGAAAAGTGAAGAAGAAGGAAAGGAGCCGGAAAACCCTAAGTTGGGGGGGGGGGGGAAGAAGAAGAGCCCAAAGTGAACCAACCTGTGGTCCCCTTTCCAACGCACTCACAGTCGGGCCGTTGCTGAAAAAGAAAGAGATTTGCAACGAGGAGATCAGGGAACTCTTTAAACAAGTACACATTAACATTCCTCTCCTCGATGCAATCCAACATGTCTTGGCTTATACCAAGTTTCTGAAAGAGCTATGCACCCAAAAGAGGGAGCCATGATTAGCCCCACAAAAAGTGATGCTCTCGGCAGATGTGAGTGTGGTCCTCCTAAACCAACTTCCCCGGAAGATTAAAGACCCGGGTGCTCCTCTCATCAGTTGTATCATCTCTGGAATCACCTTTGATCGGGCCCTATTGGATCTTGGGGCCATTGTAAATATGCTTCCGTCCATCATTTACGAAAGGTTCAGGATCGGCGAGTTGAAACCTATCCCGGTAATTCTATAACTCGTTGATTGGTCGATCAAGACTCCTCGAGGTGTTATCGAGGATGTCATTGTCAGTATAGAGAATTGTTATTTCCTTGTAGACTTTGTTGTCCTAGACATGACCCCAACCGAAGAACTGAACCATAACCCGATAATCTTAGGACGACCGCTTCTAGCAACGGCCAATGCAAATATCAACTGCAAGTCGGGGGGAAATGGACATCTCATTTGGGGAGCAGAAGGTCCAATTGAATGTTTTCAGTGCCTCTAAGTATCCAAACCTATGGGAAGATGAATGCAATGTGGACATAGTGGACAATCTTGTGAATGACTTATCTACCCCTTGGTTAGCCCAGTTTGAGCCTTGTTATGATGAAGAAAGTGAGTCCGAGAGTCTGGATGGAAGAAGTGCATAAATGCGTCTGGTTGAAGACGTTAAACTTAGTGGTAGTTGAGAGGCAAACCAATGTAGATTTTTGTTTTTAGGATTTGAATTTCCTTCTCTTGATTTGAGACTAGGTGGTAGACCTTGAACCCCTTAGGAAAACCCTATTGATTGTTCCCTTTGGCCCAAGTCCATTTTGCATCATTCTAGTTATGCCATTGGGGACAATATCATTTAAGTTGGGGGGTAAGGAAAGAGAAAGAAAAAAATTGAAAAAAAAAATGACAAGTTAAGCCTTTAAATATGTAGAATTAAAATTTCACTAAAAATTTTAAAAATTATTTCCATTAAAAGAGATTTCCAAACAGAAAAAGTTGAGAAAACTGATAAAAGAATATTGAATTTTGTAGAAATTGGTACCAAGTGATAGGAGTCAGAATTGGTCTTATTTGAATATTGTCAAAACCGTTTAGAAATTGGAAAATACTCTCAAATTTGCCCTTGTCAAGATAAGAAGAGAAAGATGGAGAAATTAGACAAAAATTCTTCAAATTGTTAAAAACAGTGGACTACCTTGAACAATGTTGCCAAAAAAAAAAGAAAAAAATAGAATAAAAGGTCAATAGACACCCTAGACTTAGTAACCGGGTCTCTTCACCTAAGTCAAGTGTCGATATTTGCGTCAAACGGAAAAGGGAATGCCAAAGATGAAAGAATGACAGGATCCATCATATGGACGCCAAAAAGGTTGTGGAATGGGTGGGTGAATTTAAAAAGTTTCCTACCTTTCTTCCAACTGGGAATCGCATTCCCTGATTTTAGAATCAAAATTCAATGATCCTACTTGAACCAAACCAGACCAGATCTGAACCAAAGATCCGAGGAAGGGTTATACCTGATATGGAGAATCAAAATCTTCCAACGTCGGTGTTCACGCCCAAAGAAAGATCCAAGATCTGCTCCCATTGAAAATGACACAGCGATGGTGGGGCAGAACCAACAGTGTACGTCTCATGTACCGAACTCTTCACAAGAACTCGTTGGAGGCTTAGAGCACTGGACCAAATCAGCCTTTCAGCAAAGACTAATATCAAGAACAGATTTCTTGATTCTCCCTTCAATGGAGTTCGAACTATGCAGCAAGGTGGCGGCGGCTGGAGGAGATCGCTAAGGCTGAAAGTGGCATGAATGCAGTTTTCAGCTTAGGGAAGATGAGATCCTATCTCAGATTGCATAGAGAGTTAACTGCAAAAACCCTAGGTCGAATTCTTGTAATTCTTTATTAGGGTTTTCTCCTTTGTTAGTGATTAAGAAACCTCCTAATCCAATTAGGAATTATCCCAATCCAAATTTGTATTTGGATAGGGGATAATCTTAATCCTATATGCAGATTAGATCAGCTCATCCCTGATCTCATCAGGAGTTTAGTTTTAATCCTATCTGCAGATTCGCCCCTTTAAGTGGGTGATCAGATCAGTCCAGTTTCAAATGGGCTTTTAAGCCCAATAAGTAATTAGTGCTCAATAAGTTTTTAAACTGCTGCCCAGTTGGGCTTCTTTGTATGGCGTGGGACCCAAGCATTGATCTCTACATCAGCCACATGGGTTCGGCCCAGCCTTTGTTACAAGGCTTAGCCGAATTCACTAGAAAGCCCAGTGAACCCCTTGAGCCCATCACATGGACCCTTTGGGCCCAACACTTACACTAAGTGGTCCTTGGGCCAAGCCCTCTTATAAAAACCCAGGGACTGTGGGCAAATGCAAAGATTAGCCCACCAGGTATTATCCTAAATGGCCTTACACTTAACCTCTCAGCCCATAATGATCAAGCACTGCCCGACAAGAGAGGACCTCTCCCTYGGCWGCAAGGAACAGTGCTGCACTCTCTACTCACATGGATCCCGGGA